>WNWK01013780.1:26063-53935 GCA_009830355.1 Cherax destructor | reverse complement strand
TTTTTCATATTCAGCTTTTGTTTTACACAATTTCTGTTACTATTATTACCCTGTGTTACTCGATTACTGTTATTGTTAAGATTTATGATATCAAAGCCTGAATCAATATTTTGACCCTCATTATTCACCATTCCTAAACCCATACCTCTAACTAATCCTAGTTTAAAGCCCTAACAACATCCTCAACTGAGCTAGAGAGAAATTCTACACCTGCCCTGGATAAGTGAACCCCATCCCTGGCATACATGTCATTTCGGCCATAGAAGTGGTCCCAGTTGTCAATGAATGGGACTGCATTATCCTTACAGTGTTTGTCCAGCCAGCAATTTATACCAATCGCTCTGGACAGCCATTCATTTCCAACACCCCTTCTTGGCAAAATGCCACATATAACAGGGCACCCCTCCTTCTTCCTAATTATGTCTATTTCTGTCCTGTACCTTCTAACTAAATCCTCACTTCTACACTTGCCTACATCATTGCCTCCAGCACTGAGGCAGATAATAGGATTGATCCCATTACTGTTCATGATGTTGTCAAGCCGGCTAACAATATCCTCCATCCCAGCCCCAGGAAAGCAAACCCTCTGTCTCCTACTCCTATCCTTCAAGCAGAATGCCCTATCCATATACCTAACCTGGCTATCCCCAACAACAACAATGTTTTTACCTTCCTTTGTGTCGTTCGTCGTGACGTTCCCAGTAGTCGACTCACATTCATCGGGTAGCACGGAGAAGGCATTCGATGTTTCCACAGCAGTCTCTTTCTTCTTCATCGTTTCTAACTCTCCATTCGTTTTCTTGATCTTCAACTTCGTTCCTTGAAGTCCGGCTACTGCCCAGGTTCCCTTCTTGACCTGAGGACTCACAACAGGAGGACTACTACGAATCCTCTTGTTTTCCTCCGTCAATCGCCGAATCTCAAGCTTCGCTACCCTCAATTCCTCCTTAAGCTGCTGGTAAAGTTGCTCAATGGACGGCATCTTGGTTCACTTCACAGAGCAAAAGTGGTTCAGTCCACAGAGAACCCTAGACACGTCCTCTCTGAGCTAAGAACAGATCACCTCTGAGCTAAGTACAGATCACCTCTGGAGAGAGTTCCGGGGGTCAACACCCCCGCGGCCCGGTCTTACCTGGAGAGAGTTCCGGGGGTCAACACCCCCGCGGCCCAGTCTTACCTGGAGAGAGTTCCGGGGGTCAACACCCCCGCGGCCTGGTCTTACCTAGAGAGTTCCGGGGGTCAACACCCCCTCGGCCTGGTCTTACCTAGAGAGAGTTCCGGGGGTCAACACCCCCGCGGCCTGGTCTTACCTGGAGAGAGTTCTGGGGGTCAACACCCCCGCGGCCTGATCTTACCTTGAGAGAGTTCGGGGGGTCAACACCCCCTCGGCCCGGTCTTACCTGGAGAGAGTTCAGGGGGTCAACACCCCCGAGGCCCGGTCTTACCTGGAGAGAGTTCGGGGGGTCAACACCCCTGCGGCCCGGTCTGATTTAGATTTTGCCACCGAAGTGGCTAGTTTATTGTGCCCCCCATATCCATCCTGTGGACGGTAGCGCAAGAGCATATGGATACACAAAAGGCCTAGGCACTAGGCCCCAAAAGGGTTAACAATTGTACATATGGCTTTATATCTACAGTTCACTTATCTGTTACAAGCAAATTTAGGAAATTTGCTTAGTATAACTGGTATCTTATTTTCATTAATAAGATATCTTGACATGTCACATAGATTATTATACTGTCTATCTCTGTATGGTGGATCAGGGCCTGATCAACCAGGCTGTTTCTGCTGGCCGCACACAGACTATATACATAATTTATTACCATAAAACTTTTGTAAAAGTTTGATATGTTGACTTAGTAAGTTTATTCATGTTGCGCCCCTTGAACTGGGCCTCAATGTATATAATGTATATTTCCATTTTCTATAATTTTATATTGCGAATATTCTCGATTATAGCTAAATCGTTAATATTGTGCTTTATAGTATTATTAGACTATTATTTAACTTAGCTATATATATTAGGTAGGATGTAATATTTTATGTTGTGCTCGAGAGTGTGTAGTAACTGCCTTGGAGTTGGCAAACTACTGTTACGCTGCCGGCGTCTAGTTGCTGGGAGGAGTCAGTCGCTGAACACACCTGAGCTGGGTGGTTGTTCCTCCTTCCTCTCTCTCTCTGGCCTGCTGCCCTCGTCGAGTCAACACCTCACTCTATTTCTACTTGTTTTCTCGACTTTAGACTCTGTTGGGTAGAGTATGCATTCGTGGGTGAGGCGAATCATAATTCTCAGAACTCTGTGTAACTCTGTTCACAGAGAATAGACTAGACAGTGATTATTCGACGTTGTTCTGGGTTGTGTGTCACATTGACACTCTGATACAACTCAAGTCTCAAGCTATAGCTCTGGACCTACTTCGATAAGGCATCTGTGCACCGCCACAGTTTGGGATTGTTTATGCTGAACCTAGTTTCAGTACTAAGGGAGTTTTATGACTGTTTTGGAGGATCTACTGATGGTCCCCAGTTAGGGTCGATTTTCTATCTCCTTGTTCCTGATGCTGTGTTGCTGTTGCCCGTTATAGTGCTGTTCTGCGAAGTGGTCATTTTACTAGACAATCAAGCTGTTATGGTTGTCAATTTGTTAGTACAGCTAGCTTATGAGAAGTTGTTCTGTCGTACACTGGTTGAGTCGAGTTATAGTTACCGGGAGCACACTCGTACACACATTTATTATTATTTGTATATATTATTGTTATTACTGACATTGTACCTGATGGTACTTTTGAGTCATTTATATATATGTGCCCTCAGCACAGACTTATTGTATATGAGAGCAGTGTAGGAGCTACCCTCCTAATTAACCTAATTGATATCTTAATATCTTTATATTTGATTTACTTTGCTACCCTAGATTTTCTCACTTTGATAATAAACCTTTTAAACATATCTGTATGGTTAGTACCCTATCAGTTGTAATCCCCTTAATCTATATAATATGTCGGATAACTGATCCAGGATACTGACTTTGTTGCAAAAGCCCAGTAACAGGCTGGATGCTAGAAGGGCTATCCTTTCTAGTGTTCACTGGAGATATCTATTGTTAATAGATATCGAGTCATTTTGTAACAATTCATTTACAGCTACACATAATTATTTATATAAATTATCATCATAGCAGCATATACATAGTTTACCTACCAATATATCCCAAGAAAGTCAGTCATTATTTTCATTGGAGTCCTTGTAATAAATTGTTATTTTAACCTTAAGTTAGAAGAGGTAAGTAAGTCAGTTATTTGACAAGCAGTTATAATAGTAACAATAAGGTGAAGTGAGATGCTTACATTAACATTAAAGATCAGATCACAGTAATAGGTACCTCAATGTAATAGGTACCCCAATGTAATAGGTACCCCAATGTAATAGGTACCCCAATGTAATAGGTACCCATGTAATCTACTCAATGTAATAGTACCATGTAATCGTACAGTGTAATAGGACCTCAATGAATAGGTACCGCAATGTAATAGGACCCCAATGTAATACGTACCCCAATGTAATACGTACCCAATGTAATACGTACCCCAATGTAATAGTACCCCAATGTAATACGTACCCCAATGTAATAGAACCCCAATGTAATACGTACCCCAATGTAATACGTACCCCAATGTAATACGTACCCCAATGTAATAGAACCCCAATGTAATACGTACCCCAATGTAATAGGTACCCCAATGTAATAGGACCCCAATGTAATACGTACCCCAATGTAATACGTACCCCAATATAATACGTACCCTAATGTAATACGTACCCCAATGTAATTGAACCCCAATGTAATACGTACCCCAATGTAATAGGACCCCAATGTAATACGTACCCCAATGTAATACGTACCCCAATGTAATAGGACCCCAATGTAATAGGACCCCAATGTAATACGTACCCCAATGTAATACGTACCCCAATGTAATACGTACCCCAATGTAATAGGACCCCAATGTAATACGTCCAATGATGCCCCAATGTAATGGACCAATTATCGACCCAATGTAATGACATGTATGGACCCAATGTAATACGTACCCCAATGTAATACGTACCCCAATTAATACGTACCCCAATGTAATACGTACCCCAATGTAATGAACCCCAATGTAATACGTACCCCAATGTAATAGGACCCCAATGTAATACGTACCCAAATGTAATACGTACCCCAATGTAATAGGACCCCAATGTAATACGTACCCCAATGTAATACGTACCCCAATATAATAGAACCCCAATGTAATACGTACCCCAATGTAATACGTACCCCAATGTAATAGGACCCCAATGTAATACGTACCCCAATGTAATACGTACCCCAATATAATACGTACCCCAATGTAATACGTACCCCAATGTAATTGAACCCCAATGTAATACGTACCCCAATGTAATAGGTACCCCAATGTTATAGGACCCCAATGTAATACGTACCCCAATGTAATACGTACCCCAATGTAATAGGACCCCAATGTAATACGTACCCCAATGTAATACGTACCCCAATGTAATACGTACCCCAATGTAATACGTACCCCAATGTAATAGAACCCCAATGTAATACGTACCCCAATGTAATAGGTACCGCAATGTAATAGGTACCGCAATGTAATAGGTACCCCAATGTAAAAGGACCCAATGAATAAGCATCGACTTTTGGTTTCCTCGTTTATACATATTCCATGTACTTTTTACATGTACTAATGTATCCTAGTACTCCCAATGTATGATCTAGCCTCAATGTTATGTACTTCTACCAATGTATTACTGGTTCCCAATGTAATTAGGTTCCCAAGTATACCAATGTTATTATGTATCCTAGGTCTCTCAATAGTTTTATGTATCCTGGTCCCACACAATGTGTTATGTATCCTAGTTCTCTACAATATGTTGTTATGTATACTACACATATGGTATGTATCTACCACATATGTTGTTATGTATCCTATGGTTCTCTACATATGTTGTTATGTATCCTATGGTTCTCTACACATATGTTGTTATGTATCCTAGGTTCTCTACACATATGTTGTATGTATCCTTGGTTCTCTACACATATGTTGTTATGTATCCTAGGTTCTCTACACATATGTTGATGTATCCTAGGTTCTCTACAATATGTTGTTATGTATCCTTGGTTCTCTACACATATGTTGTTATGTATCCTAGGTTCTCTACACATATGTTATGTATCCTAGGTTCTCTACACATATGTTGTGTATCCTAGTTCTCTACACATATGTTGTTATGTATCTAGGTTCTCTACACATATGTTGTTATGTACCCTAGTCTCTACACATATGTTGTTATGTATCCTAGGTTCTCTACACATATGTTGTTATGTATCCTTATCTCTACACATATGTTTTATGTATCCTAGGTTCTCTACACATATGTTGTTATGTATCCTTAGGTTCTCTACACATATGTTGTTATGTATCCTAGGTTCTCTACACATATGTTGTTATGTATCCTTGGTTCTCTACTTATATGTTGTTATGTATCCTAGGTTCTCTACACATATGTTGTTATGTATTCTAGGTTCTCTACACATATGTTGTTATGTATCCTAGGTTCTCTACACATATGTTGTTATGTATTCTAGGTTCTCTACACATATGTTGTTATGTATTCTAGGTTCTCTACACATATGTTGTTATGTATCCTAGGTTCTCTACACATATGTTGTTATGTATTCTAGGTTCTCTACACATATGTTGTTATGTATCCTAGGTTCTCTACTCATATGTTGTTATGTATCCTAGGTTCTCTACACATATGTTGTTATGTATCCTAGGTTCTCTACACATATGTTGTTATGTATCCTAGGTTCTCTACACATATGTTGTTATGTATCCTAGGTTCTCTACACATGTTGTTATGTATCCTAGGTTCTCTACACATATGTTGTTATGTATCCTAGGTTCTCTACACATATGTTGTTATGTATCCTTGGTTCTCTACACATATGTTGTTATGTATCCTAGGTTCTCTACACATATGTTGTTATGTATCCTAGGTTCTCTACACATATGTTGTTATGTATCCTAGGTTCTCTACACATATGTTATGTATCCTAGGTTCTCTACACATATGTTGTTATGTATCCTAGGTTCTCTACACATATGTTGTTATGTATCCTTGGTTCTCTACACATATGTTGTTATGTATCCTAGGTTCTCTACACATATGTTGTTATGTATCCTAGGTTCTCTACACATATGTTGTTATGTATCCTAGGTTCTCTACACATATGTTGTTATGTATCCTTGGTTCTCTACACATATGTTGTTATGTATCCTAGGTTCTCTACACATATGTTGTTGTGTATCCTAGGTTCTCTACACATATGTTGTTATGTATCCTTGGTTCTCTACACATATGTTGTTATGTATCCTAGGTTCTCTACACATATGTTGTTGTGTATCCTAGGTTCTCTACACATATGTTGTTATGTATCCTTGGTTCTCTACACATATGTTGTTGTGTATCCTAGGTTCTCTACACATATGTTGTTATGTATTCTAGGTTCTCTACACATATGTTGTTATGTATGATAATCTACCCCTGAACACCTCTACGTATAAACAGGACATATAGTCTTTAACCTTCAGAAGCTGAAACAGAAAAACATTTCTGAGAATAATAACTGGGGAAGCCTAGCTGAGAGAGCAGAGGTTTTCCTGTTAACAGCTCAGGATAATCGTGGTACCACCAGCTGTGATGGTGGTACCACGGCTGCTGTGATGGTGGTACCACGGCTGCTGTGATGGTGGTACCACGACTGCTATGATGGTGGTGCCATGGCTGCTGTGATGGTGGTACCACAGCTGCTGTGATGGGGGTACCACGGCTGCTGTGATGGTGGTACCACGGCTGCTGTGATGGTGGTACCACGGCTGCTGTGATGGTGGTACCACGGCTGCTGTGATGGTGGTACCACGGCTGCTGTGATGGTGGTACCACGGCTGCTGTGATGGGGGTACCACGGCTGCTGTGATTGGGGTACCACGGCTGCTGTGATGGTGGTACCACGGCTGCTGTGATGGCTTCCAATGGGCAGTGGAGAACAACATGACGTTCAATGGTGATAAGTTTCAGCTGCTTAGGTATGGAAAAAATGAAGAACTCAAAAGGAACACTATATACAAAACGCAAGAGGGTCACCACATAGAACGAAAGGAACACGTAAAGGACTTGGGAATAATTATGTCTGCTGATCTGTCGTTTAAAGACCATAACAAGACAAAGATCACAACAGCCAGGAAGATGACGGGGTGGGTATTGAGATTTTGCCACCGAAGTGGCTAGTTTATTGTGCACCCCATATCCATCCTGTGGACGGTAGCGCAAGAGCATATGGATACACAAAAGGCCTAGGCACTAGGCCCCAAAGGGGTTAACAATTGTACATTTGGGTTCATATCTACATTTCAATTATCTGTTACAAGCAGGTATCTTATTTCATGAATAAGATATCTTGACATGTCACATAGGTTATTATATTGTCTATCTCTATATTCCTCAATAAGTGCACAATTAAGCACATAGTGTTCACGACAGTGACCATATGCCTGATCACATAATTTGCATTTAGTTTGATCATCATCTGTCTCCCAAACTGTCAGAAGTACCTGTAGCCAAGCCTAAGCCTGGCCACTACAACATCAGTCAGTCTGCTCACATTGCAAGTTGCTCCACAAACATGTCCATCTGTGCTCGCATTATCATGAGCACAGATAGGCACGTTCATGGAAATTAATTTGGATTTATATCTACAGTTCACTTATCTGTTACAAGCAAATTTAGGAAATTTGCTTAGAATAAGTGGTATCTTACCTTCACTAATAAGATATCTTGACATGTCACATAGGTTATTATACTGTCTATCTCTATATTCCTCAATAAGTGGACAATTCAGCACATAGTGTTCAAGACAGTGACCATATGCCTGATCATAGAACTTTCAAAACAAGGGAAATAATGCCGATGGTGACACTATTCAAATCGCTAGTGCTCCCTCACTTAGAATACTGCTCAGTGCTGACGGCCCCGTTCAGGGCAGGAGAAATAGCAGAGCTGGAACAAATCCAGAGATCGTTTACGGCTCACATTGAGCCATTGAAACATCTAAATTATTGGGAACGCCTTCAAGTCTTGAACATGTACTCATTGGAGCGGAGGAGAGAGAGATACATGATAATATATACATGGAAAGTACTTGAGGGCCTGGTCCCAAATCTGCACACTGCCATAACAACATACTGGAGTGAGAGATATGGGAGAAAGTGTAAAATAAACCCAGTGAGGAGCAGGGGTGCGGTGGGGACAATACGGGAGCACTGTATTAACATCCGGGGTCCCAGACTATTCAACATCTTACCAGAAGATATCCGAAACACGGCTGAAACCAGTGTAGAAGCCTTCAAGAGGAAACTGGACAAATATCTTCACCAGGTGCCAGATCAACCAGGCTGTGATGGATATGTGGGGCAGCGGGCCTCCAGCAGCAACAGCCTGGTTGACCAGGCAAGCACCAGACGAGCCTGGCCCATGGCCGGGCTCAGAGAGTAGATACTCTCGAAACTCTTCAAAGGTATATCAAAGGTATGGTGGTACCACGGCTGCTGTGATGGTGGTACCACGGCTGCTGTGATGGGGGTACCACGGCTGCTGTGATGGGGGTACCACGGCTGCTGTGATGGTGGTACCACGACTGCTATGATGGTGGTGCCATGGCTGCTGTGATAGGGGTACCACGGCTGCTGTGATGGGGGTACCACGGCTGCTGTGATGGTGGTACCACGGCTGCTGTGATGGTGGTACCACGGCTGCTGTGATGGTGGTACCACGGCTGCTGTAATGGTGGTAACACGGCTGCTGTGATGGGGATACCACGGCTGCTGTGATGGGGGTACCACGGCTGCTGTGATAGTGGTACCACGGCTGCTGTGATGGGGGTACAACGGCTGCTGATGGTTACCAGGCTGCTGTGATGGTGGTACCAGACTGTATGATAGTGGGCACGACTGCTAGATAGTGGTGCCAGGCTGCAAGTCCAGACTGAGTGGTAGCCATACCGGCTGCTGTGATGGTCAGGAGTGACCACGGCTGCTGTGATGGTGGTACCACGGCTGCTGATGAATGGTGGTACCACGGCTGCTGTGATGGTGTACCACGGCTGCTGTGATGGTGGTACCACGGCTGCTGTGATGGTGGTACCACGGCTGCTGTGATGGGTACAGGTAGCCACGGCTGCTGTGATGGGTACCACGGCTGAGGCCGGTGCTGTGATGGTGGTACCACGGCTGCTGTATGGTGATAACAGGTGTGATGGTGGTACAGTCTTAGGTCCCCTGCTGTAGTGACACGGTGCGGTGGTGTACCACGGCTGCTGGATGGGGACATGCTTGAGGTGGTACCACGGCTGCTGGTGGTCCAGGCTGTGTGATGTGGTACCAGCGGGGCCATGCTGTGATGGGAGTACCACGGCTGCTGTGATGGTGACCACGGCTGCTGGGACCACGGCTGCTGTGATGGTGGACCACGGCTCTTAAGGTACAGCTGTGATGGTGTACCACGGTGCTGTGATGGGGTACGGCTGCTGTGATGGTGGTACCACGGCTGCTGTGATGGGTACCGGCTGCTGTAATGGTGGTACCACGGCTGCTGTGATGGTGGTACCACGGCTGCTGTGATGGGGTACCACGGCTGCTGTGATGGGGTACCACGGCTGCTGTGATGGTGGTACCACGGCTGCTGTGATGGTGGTACCACGGCTGCTGTGATGGGTACACCGCTGTGATGGTGGTACACGGCTGCTGTGATGGTGGTACCACGGCTGCTGTGATGGGGTACCACGGCTGCGGATGGTGGTACCACGGTCTGATGGTGGTACATGCGGAGGTGGTACCACGGCTGCTGTGAGTGGTCACGGTGCATGGTACCACGGCTGCTGTTGATAGGTGAGTACCACGGCTGCTGTGATGTGGTACCAGTCGATGGTGGTACCACGGCTGCTGTGATGGTGGTACCACGGCTGCTGTGATGGTGGTACCACGGCTGCTGTGAGTGGTACCACGGCTGCTGTGATGGTGATACCACGGCTGCTGTGATGGTGGTACCACGGCTGCTGTAATGGTGGTACCACGGCTGCTGTGATGGGGGTACCACGGCTGCTGTGATGGTGGTACCACAGCTGCTGTGATGGTGGTACCACTGCTGCTGTGATGGGGGTACCACGGCTGCTGTGATGGTGGTAACACGGGTGCTGTGGTGGTGGTACCACGACTGCTATGATGGTGGTACCACGGGTGCTGTGATGACGATACCACGACTACTGTGATGGTGGTACCACGACTGCTGTGATGGTGTTACCACGGCTGCTGTGATAGTGGTACCTCGGCTGCTGTGATAGTGGTACCACGGCTGCTGTGATGGTGGTACCACGGCTGCTGTGATGGTGGTACCATGACTGTTGTGATAGTGGTACCACAGCTGCTGTGATGGTGGTACCACGGCTGCTGTGATGACGATACCACGACTACTGTGATGGTGTTACCACGACTACTGTGATGGTGGTACCACGACTGCTGTGATGGTGTTACCACGGCTGCTATGATAGTGGTACCACGGCTGCTGTGATGGTGGTACCACGGCTGCTGTGATGGTGGTACCATTGCTGTTGTGATAGTGGTACCACAGCTGCTGTGATGGTGGTACCACGGCTGTTGTGATGGTGGTACCATGGCTGCTGTGATGGTGGTACCACGGCTGCTGTGATGGTGGTACCACGGCTGCTGTGATGGTGGTACCACGGCTGCTGTGATGGTGGTACCTCGGCTGCTGTGATGGTGGTACCACGGCTGCTGTGATAGTGGTACCACGGCTGCTGTGATGGTGGTACCACGGCTACTGTGATGGTGGTACCACGGCTGCTGTGATGGTGGTACCTCGGCTGCTGTGATGGTGGTACCACGGCTCCTGTGGTACCACGAATGCTGTGATGATGGTACCACGACTGCTGTGATGGTGGTACCACGGTTGCTGTGGTGGTAATACCACGGCTGCTGTGATGGTGGTACCACAGCTGCTGTGATGACGATACCACGGCTGCTGTGATAGTGGTATCACATCTGTTGTGATGGTGGTATCACGGCTGCTGTGATGGTGGTACTACGGCTGCTGTGATGGTGGTACCACGGCTGCTGTGATGACGATACCACGGCTGCTGTGATAGTGGTATCACGGCTGTTGTGATGGTGGTATCACGGCTGCTGTGATGGTGGTACTACGGCTGCTGTGATGGTGGTACCACGGCTGCTGTGATGATGATACCACGGCTGCTGTGATGGCGGTGGCCGCGGCACAAGAAGTCATAATTTATGATAACATATCAAAGTGAGCTATATCATCACCGGAAGCTGTGACATTATATGTTCATGGGGAATTTTGTGAGATAAACAGACTAGCTCCGGTTTCTCACTCAGGGTTCCACGGATCCCTTGGGTTTCTCACTCAGGGTTCCACGGATCCCTTGGGTTTCACACTCAGGGTTCCACGGATCCCTTGGGTTTCTCACTCAGGGTTCCACGGATCCCTTGGGTTTCACACTCAGGGTTCCACGGATCCCTTGGGTTTCACACTCAGGGTTCAACAGATTCCCCGAGTCTCACCCAGGGTTCCACAGATTTCTCGAGTCTCACCCAGGGTTCCACAGATCCCTCGAGTCTCACCCAGGGTTCCACAGATCCCTCGAGTCTCATCCAGGGTTCCACAGATCCCTCGAGTCTCACCCAGGGTTCCACAGATTCCTCGAGTCTCACCCAGGGTTCCACGGATCCCTCGAGTCTCACCCAGGGTTCCACAGATCCCTCGAGTCTCACTCAGGGTTCCACAGATTCCCCGAGTCTCACCCAGGGTTCCACAGATCCCTCGAGTCTCACCCAGGGTTCCACAGATACCTCGAGTCTCAACAAGGGTTCCACAGATTCCTCGAGTCTCACCAAGGTTTCCACAGATCCCTCGAGTCTCACTCAGGGTTCCACAGATCCCTCGAGTCTCACCCAGGGTTCCACAGATCCCTCGAGTCTCACCCAGGGTTCCACGGATCCCTTGGGTTTCACACTCAGGGTTCAACAGATTCCCCGAGTCTCACCCAGGGTTCCACAGATTCCTCGAGTCTCACTCAGGGTTCCACAGATTCCTCGAGTCACACTCAGGGTTCCACAGATTCCTCGAGTCTCACCAGGGTTCCACAGATTCCCGAGTCTCACTCAGGGTTCCACAGATTCCCGAGTCTCACCGAGGTTCCACAGATTCCTCGAGTCTCACCAGGGTTCCACAGATTCCCGAGTCTCACCCAGGGTTCCACAGATCCTCGAGTCTCACCAAGGGTTCCACAGATCCCTCGAGTCTCACTCAGGGTTCCACAGATTTCTCGAGTCTCACTCAGGGTTCCACAGATTCCTCGAGTCACACTCAGGGTTCCACAGATCATTCGAGTCTCACTCAGGGTTCCACAGATTCCTCGAGTCTCACCCAGGGTTCCACAGATTCCTCGAGACTCACACAGGGTTCCACAGATTCCTCGAGTCTCACCAAGGGTTCCACAGATCCCTCGAGTCTCACCCAGGGTTCCACAGATCCCTCGAGTCTCACTCAGGGTTCCACAGATTCCTCGAGTCTCACCCAGGGTTCCACAGATTCCCCGAGTCTCACTCAGGGTTCCACAGATTCCTCGAGTCTCACTCAGGGTTCCACAGATTCCCCGAGTCTCACCCAGGGTTCCACAGATCCCTCGAGTCTCACCCAGGGTTCCACAGATCCCTCGAGTCTCACCCAGGGTTCCACAGATTCCCCGAGTCTCACTCAGGGTTCCACAGATTCCCCGAGTCTCACCTAGGGTTCCACAGATTCCCCGAGTCTCGCTCATGGTTCCACAGATCCTCGAGTCTCACTCAGGGTTCCACAGATCCTCGAGTCTCACCAAGGGTTCCACAGATCCCTCGAGTCTCACTCAGGGTTCCACAGATTCCCCGAGTCTCACTCAGGGTTCCACAGATTCCCCGAGTCTCACTCAGGGTTCCACAGATTCCCCGAGTCTCACTCAGGGTTCCACAGATTCCCCGAGTCTCACCAGGGTTCCACAGATCCCGAGTCTCACTCCAGGGTTCCACAGATTCCCGAGTCTCACCCAGGGTTCCACAGATTCCCCGAGTCTCACTCAGGGTTCCACAGATTCCCCGAGTCTCACCCAGGGTTCCACAGATTCCTCGAGTCTCACTCAGGGTTCCACAGATTCCCCGAGTCTCACCCAGGGTTCCACAGATTCCTCGAGTCTCACCCAGGGTTCCACAGATTCCCCGAGTCTCATCCAGGGTTCCACAGATTCCCCGAGTCTCACCCAGGGTTCCACAGATTCCCCGAGTCTCACCCAGGGTTCCACAGATTCCCCGAGTCTCACTCAGGGTTCAACAGATTCCCCGAGTCTCACCCAGGGTTCCACAGATCCCTCGAGTCTCACCCAGGGTTCCACAGATTCCTCGAGTCTCACCCAGGGTTCCACAGATTCCCCGAGTCTCACCGAGGGTTCCACAGAGTCCCCGAGTCTCACCCAGGGTTCCACAGATTCCCCGAGTCTCACCCAGGGTTCCACAGATCCCTCGAGTCTCACCCAGGGTTCCACAGATTCCCCGAGTCTCACCCAGGGTTCCACAGATTCCTCGAGTCTCACCCAGGGTTCCACAGATCCCTCGAGTCTCACCCAGGGTTCCACAGATTCCTCGAGTCTCACCCAGGGTTCCACAGATTCCCCGAGTCTCACCGAGGGTTCCACAGAGTCCCCGAGTCTCACCCAGGGTTCCACAGATTCCCCGAGTCTCACCCAGGGTTCCACAGATCCCCGAGTCTCACCCAGGGTTCCACAGATTCCCGAGTCTCACCCAGGGTTCCAAGATTCCCGAGTCTCACCCAGGGTTCCACAGATCCCTCGAGTCTCTCAAAGGGTTCCACAGTTCCCCGAGTCTCACCCAGGGTTCCACAGATCCCCGAGTCTCACCCAGGGTTCACGATTCCCGAGTCTCACCCAGGGTTCCACAGATTCCCGAGTCTCACCCAGGGTTCCACAGATTCCCCGAGTCTCACCCAGGGTTCCACAGATCCCCGAGTCTCACCCAGGGTTCCAATCAGTATTCCCCCGAGTCTCACCCAGGGTTCCACAGATTCCCTCGAGTCTCACCCAGGGTTCCACAGATTCCCGAGTCTCACCCAGGGTTCCACAGATTCCCTTGAGTCTCACCAGGGTTCCACAGATTCCTCGAGTCTCACCCAGGGTTCCACAGATTCCCCGAGTCTCACCCAGGGTTCCACAGATCCCTCGAGTCTCACAAAGGGTTCCACAGATTCCCCGAGTCTCACCCAGGGTTCCACAGATCCCTCGAGTCTCACCCAGGGTTCCACCGATTCCCCGAGTCTCACCCAGGGTTCCACAGATTCCCCGAGTCTCACCCAGGGTTCCACAGATTCCCCGAGTCTCACCCAGGGTTCCACAGATCCCTCGAGTCTCACCCAGGGTTCCACAGATTCCCCGAGTCTCACCCAGGGTTCCACAGATTCCCCGAGTCTCACCCAGGGTTCCACAGATTCCCCGAGTCTCACCCAGGGTTCCACAGATTCCTTGAGTCTCATCCAGGGTTCCACAGATTCCTCGAGTCTCACTCAGGGTTCCACAGATTCCCCGAGTCTCATCCAGGGTTCCACAGATTCCTCGAGTCTCACCCAGGGTTCCACAGATTCCCCGAGTCTCATCCAGGGTTCCACAGATCCCTCGAGTCTCACCCAGGGTTCCACAGATCCCTCGAGTCTCACCCAGGGTTCCACAGATCCCTCGAGTCTCATCCATGGTTCCACAGATCTCTCGAGTCTCACCGAGGGTTCCACAGAGTCCCCGAGTCTCACCCAGGGGTCCACAGATCCCTGGAATCTCACCCAGGGTTCCACAGATTCCTCGAGTCTCACTCAGGGTTCCACAGATTCTTCGAGTCTCACCCAGGGTTCCACAGATTCCCCGAGTCTCACCCAGGGTTCCACAGATTCCTCGAGTCTCACTCAGGGTTCCACAGATTCCCCGAGTCTCACCCAGGGTTCCACAGATTCCCTGAGTCACACCCAGGGTTCCACAGATTCCTCGAGTCTCATCCAGGGTTCCACAGATTCCTCGAGTCTCACTCAGGGTTCCACAGATTCCCCGAGTCTCACCCAGGGTTCCACAGATTCCCCGAGTCTCATCCAGGGTTCCACAGATTCCTCGAGTCTCACCCAGGGTTCCACAGATTCCTCGAGTCTCACTCAGGGTTCCACAGATTCCCGGAGTCACACTCAGGGTTCCACAGATTCCTCGAGTCTCACTCAGGGTTCCACAGATTCCTTGAGTCTCACCCAGGGTTCCACAGATTCCTTGAGTCTCACCCAGGGTTCCACAGATTCCCCGAGTCTCATCCAGGGTTCCACAGATTCCCTGAGTCACATTCAGGGTTCCACAGATCCCTCGAGTCTCACTCAGGGTTCCACAGATCCCTCGAGTCTCACCCAGGGTTCCACAGATTCCCCCAGTCTCACCCAGGGTTCCACAGATTCCCCGAGTCACACTCAGGGTTCCACAGATCCCTCGAGTCTCACTCAGGGTTCCACAGGTCCCTCGAGTCTCACTTAGGGTTCCACAGATTCCTCGAGTCTCACCCAGGGTTCCACAGATTCCTCGAGTCTCACCCAGGGTTCCACAGATTCCCCGAGTCTCACCCAGGGTTCCACAGATTCCTCGAGTCTCACCCAGGGTTCCACAGATTCCCCGATTCACACTCAGGGTTCCACAGATTCCCCGAGTCTCACCCAGGGTTCCACAGATTCCCCGAGTCACACTCAGGGTTCCACAGATTCCCCGAGTCTCACCCAGGTTTCCACAGATTCCTCGAGTCTCACCGAGGGTTCCACAGATTCCCCGAGTCACACTCAGGGTTCCACAGATTCCCCGAGTCTCACCCAGGGTTCCACAGATTCCCCGAGTCACACTCAGGGTTCCACAGATTCCCCGAGTCTCACCCAGGGTTCCATAGATTTCTCGAGTCTCATCCAGGGTTCCACAGATTCCCCGAGTCTCACTCGGGGTTCCACAGATTCCCCGAGTCTCACCCAGGGTTCCACAGATCCCTCGAGTCTCACTCAGGATTCCACAGATTCCTCGAGTCTCACCCAGGGTTCCACGGATCCCTCGAGCCTCACCCAGGGTTCCACAGATTTCTTGAGTCTCATCCAGGGTTCCACAGATTCCCCGAGTCTCACTCAGGGTTCCCCAGATTTCTTGAGTCTCACTCAGGGTTCCACAGATTTCTTGAGTCTCACCCAGGGTTCCACAGATTCCTCGAGTCTCGCCCAGGGTTCCACAGATTCCCCGAGTCTCACCTAGGGTTCCACAGATCCCTCGAGCCTCACCCCGGGTTCCACAGATTTCTTGAGTCTCACCCTGGGTTCCACAGATTCCTCGAGTCTCACCCAGGGTTCCACAGATTCCCCGAGTCTCACCCAGGGTTCCATATATCCCTCGAGCCTCACCCAGGGTTCCACAGATTTCTTGAGTCTCACCCAGGGTTCCACAGATTCCTCGAGTCTCACCCAGGGTTCCACAGATTCCCCGAGTCTCATCCAGGGTTCCACAGATTCCTCGAGCCTCTCCCAGGGTTCCACAAATTTATTGAGTCTCACCCAGGGTTCCACAGATTCCTCGAGTCTCACCCAGGGTTCCACGGATCCCTCGAGCCTCACCCAGGGTTCCACGGATCCCTCGAGCCTCACCCAGGGTTCCATGGATCCCTCGATTCTCACCCAGGGTTCCACGGATCCCTCGAGTCTCACCTAGGGTTCCACGGATCCCTCGAGTCTCACCCAGGGTTCCACGGATCCCTCGAGTCTCACCCAGGGTTCCACGGATCCCTTGAGCCTCACCCAGGGTTCCACGGATCTCTCGAGCCTCACCTAGGGTTCCACGGATCCCTCGAGCCTCACCCAGGGTTCCACGGATCCCTCGAGCCTCACCCATGGTTCCACGGATCCCTCGAGCCTCACCCAGGGTTCCACGGATCCCTCGAGCCTCACCCAGGGTTCCACGGATCCCTCGAGCCTCATTCAGGGTTCCACGGATCTCTCGAGCCTCACTCAGGGTTTCACGGATCCCTCGAGCCTCACCCAGGGTTCCACGGATCCCTCGAGCCTCACCCAGTGTTCCACGGATCCCTCGAGCCTCACCCAGGGTTCCACGGATCCCTCGAGCCTCACCCAGGGTTCCATGGATCCCTCGAGTCTCACCCAGGGTTCCAAGGATCCCCGAGTCTCACCCAGGGTTCCACGGATCCCTGGAGCCTCACCCAGGGTTCCACGGATCCCTGGAGCCTCACCCAGGGTTCCAAGCGGCTAGTTTATTATGCATCACAGCTCATTCTGTGAACGGCAGCTCAAAATAATAATAATAAAAAATCTTTATTTATCACATATATAAGTTATAATTATAGATGGGTATGATTCAGACCCCGTTATGCATAGCTACGTCTTTATAAATATTATTTATTTCCTATATATTACAATCTCTTCACACAGCTAATTTACACAATACAGTATGGGGATACTGTACTCAGTGGGGGACCTATATTTTTGGGGCCCTGAATCTTGAACTGTAATGGGGGCCCCTTCGCAACCCTTTCTTATACAGTAGATCCAAATTTTTTAAGCAATGTGGACTGAAGTCACTTCTGGAGCCCCTCCGGGATTAGGGGCCCTGAAGCTTGAACTGTTATGGGGGCCCCTCCGGGATTAGGGGCCCTGAAGCTTAAGCTTCATTACTTTCATGTATTTTATTACCACTGCAAAGATTGGTTATTATTAGGTAACAATCTTATCAAACAAGGAACCCAATGGAAATGTAAGTCATTTTGTCTGACCTATTTTTGGGTTAAACTGGAAGGTAATGTTACTATCTATGATAACTTGTATTTATGTGTACCTAAATAAACTTTATTCATCTAACCGAAGGAAAAAACTTGATATAACATCTTTATTTCAAATATCTTGTCAATAACAATAAAGTGATTTTGATATATCTTGTAGGCTCTGTTTAAATGCCCTTCAAAATGGTTAATAATAATAGTATTTTATTTGTCTGAGCCATATAAGGAGTGTATTAGGTAATAGGTATACCTGGAGTATACCTGGAGAGAGTTCCAGGGGTCAACGCCCCTGCGGCCAGGTCTGTGACCAGGCCTCATGTTGGATCAGAGCCTGATCAACCAGGCTGTTACTGCTGGCCGCACACAGTCCAACGTACGAACCACAGCCTGGCTGGCCAGGTACCGACTTTAGGTGCCTGTGCAGTGCCTGCTTGAAGACAGCCAGGGGTTTGTTGGTAATCCCCCTGATGTATGCTGGGAGGCAGTTGAACAGTCTTGGGCCCCTGCCACTTATTGTGTTGTCTCTCAACGTGCTAGTGGCACCCCTACTTTTCATTAGGGGGATGTTACATCGCCTGCCGAGTATTTTGCTTTCGTAGGGAGTGATTCTCGTGTGCAAGTTTGGTACTAATCCCTCGAGAATTTTCCACGTGTAGATAATAATGTATCTCTCCCGCCTGCGTTCTAGGGAGTACAGGTTTAGGAACTTCAAGCGTTTCCAGTAACTGAGGTGGTTTATCGCAGTTATGCGTGCCGTGAATGTTCTCTGCACATTTTCTAAGTCAGCAATTTCACCTGCCTTGAAAGGTGCAGTTAGTGTGCAGCAATATTTCAGCCTAGATAGAACAAGCGACCTGAAAAGTGTCAACATGGGCTTGGCATCCCTGGTTTTGAAGGTTCTCATTATCCATCCTGTCATTTTTCTAGCAGATGCGATTGCTACAGTGTTATGGTCCTTGAAGGTGAGATCCTCTGACATGATCACTCCCAGGTCTTTGACATTAGTTTTTCGCTCTATTGTGTTGTTGGAATTTGTTTTGTACTCCGATGAGATTTTAATTTCCTCACGTTTTCCATATCTGAGTAATTTAAATTTCTCATCATTGAACTTCATATTGTTTTCTGCAGCCCATTTAAAGATTTGGTTGATGTCTGCTTGGAGTCTTGCAGTGTCTTCAACGGTGGACACTGTAATGCAGATTCGGGTGTCATCTGCAAAGGAAGACACTGAACTGTGGCTTATATCCCTGTCTATGTCCGATATGAGGATGAGGAACAGGATGGGAGCGAGTACTGTGCCTTGTGGAACAGAGCTTTTCACTGTAGCCACCTCAGACTTTACTCTGTTGACTACTACTCTTTGTGTTCTATTCCTGTTCTACTACTCTTTGTGTTCTATTCCTGTTATTCCTTTATCATGCATTTTGTGTGCTATTACACCATAGTCACACTTGTCAAAGGCTTTTGCAAAGTCTGTGTATATAACATCTGCATTCTGTTTGTCTTCTAGAGCATCCAGGACCTTGTCGTAGTGGTCCAGTAATTGGGACAGACAGGAGCGACCTGCTCTAAACCCATGTTGCCCTGGGTTGTGTAATTGATGGGTATCTAGATGAGTGGCGATCTTGCTTCTTATAACCCTTTCAAAGATTTTTATGATATGGGACGTTAGCACTATTGGTCTGTAGTTCTTTGCTATTGCTTTACTGCTATGTCTGTTGTTTTTAGTAACTGCGGGACGACCCCAGTGTCCATGCTCCCTCTCCATAGGATGTTAAAAGCACGTGATAGGGGCTTCTTGCAGTTCTTGATGAATACGGAGTTCCATGAGTCTGGGCCTGGAGCGGAGTGCATGGGCATGTCATTTATTGCCTTTTCGAAGTCATTTGGCGTCAGGGTAATGTCAGATAGGCTTGCGTTTGCCAAGTTCTGTGGCATTCTCATAAAAAAATCATTTAGGTCTTCGACTTTCAGTCTGGTTAGTGGCTCGCTAAAAACTGAGTCATACTGGGACTTTAGTAACTCACTCATTTCCTTGCTGTCATCTGTGTAGGACCCATCCCGTTTAAGCAGGGGCCCAATACTGGATGTTGTTCTCGACTTTGATTTGGCATAAGAAAAGAAATACTTTGGGTTTCTTTCAATTTAATTTATGGCTTTTAGTTCTTCCCGTGTTTCTTGATTCCTGTAAGATTCCTTTAGTTTTAATTCGATGTTTGCTATTTCTCTGACCAGCGTCTCCCTACGTATTTCAGATATATTGGCCTCTTGTAGCCGCTCCGTTATTCTTTGCCTTCGCCTGTATAGGGAGTGCCTCTCTCTTTCTAGTTTACATCTTCTCTCCTTTTCCTTAAGGGAATTTGCCTTGATCAAACCTCGTGCCACAGAGTTAATTTGTTCTAGACATAGGTTAGGATCCGTGATGCTTAGGCTATCTTCCCAGTTTATATCATTTAGGACTTGGTTTACTTGGTCCCTCCTTATGTTTTTGTTATTGAAGTTGAATTTGGAGAAGGCTCCCTCGCGACTGATCACATTTTGTTGATCTGGGGCTCCCCTCATACATGTCTGGACCTCTATTATGTTGTGATCTGAGTATATTGTTTTTGATATGATGACATTTCGTATCAGATCATCATTGGTAGTGAAGATGAGGTCCAGCGTATTCTCTAATCTTGTAGGCTCTATTATTTGCTGGTTTAAGGTGAATTTGGTGCAGAGATTTAAAAGTTCATGTGTGTGCGAGTTTTCATCTGAGCTGCCTCCTGTTGTTATCTCTGCTACCACATTATTTGCAATATTCCTCCATTTTAGGTGCCTTAGGTTGAAGTCCCCCAGTAGCAAGATGTTGGGGGCAGGAGCTGGAAGATTTTCCAGACAGTGGTCAATTTTCAGAAGCTGTTCCTGGAATTGTTGGGACGTTGCATCCGGAGGCTTGTATACAACCATAACTACAACTACTACAACTACAGTAGAACTATGTTTGTGGTGTCCAGCCTTCAATAATTTGTTCATATATTTTTAAAATTATTACATCGATCTAGCACTGTGAGGGGAAATTTCATGGTGTCCCTTCCACTCCAATTCTTTCTTAATTTACAACTGTGGCCTCTTGTTCTTCCTGTTGAAGATACAAAAAATCATCGTTATCTAATTTTTCGTGTCCTTTCATTGTTTTTTGTGTGGTTAATATATATTTTATCATTGTCCTGTCAATAGACGTGTGCAATTTCTATATTTACACAATGGTTTTACATTATTAGATTATGAGGGCCTACCTTTATTTACAATGGAAATAAGTCACTGTCTGATATGGTTATAATTATTACCTTAATTTTTAAAGGAGTGGAGGGGTAAGCCAGCGGAAGGCCTTGGTCAGATGACCAAAAACATCAGCTTTGGGTCATCATATAACTAAGACCCGCGTCAGGAAACACTTGTCTTGTTTCCTGACAAACTTTACCTAACCTAACTTTGTCTGATCTTTCTTGCTAATTTTTGGTAATTTAAATGTTACTGTGTATTATACTCGTACTTATGTGTACCTGTACCTAGATAAACTTACCTACCTCAGCTCACTGCAAAAAAAAATCAGCCTCTCCTCATAACTCACAAGCAGAAAAAAGGTACCTGGGTGTTAGCAGACTGGTGTGGGTCGCATCCTGGGACAAAATTAACTTAATTTGCCTGAAATACTCTGCTTTAACAAGGGGCTTTCTATATAATATGTCATTGATGTGAGCTATGGTCTGTATAAGTTGTATCATGTACTTGTAGAAATAAATATTTTATATTTAAACTCTGGTAATCATTTGGTACCTCTTCCATGGACCTTTCTTACATAACCAAGTGTAATGTGTTGCTCTTGTAATGATAAATAAGTTAGTTTATTCAGGTACATTATTATTATTATAATAAAAAAGAAGCGCTGAACCTACAAGGGTCATACAACGCCGTATTCAGTTACAGCTACACATAAATACAGTTACATAAATTATCACACACAGCAGCATGTGTACATTACCAACCTTGATAACACAAAGTCAAATTGTCTTATTTCCATTGTGGAGTTCATTACCTTTGTAACTTGTTCAGCTATCATAACTTTGGGTCTAGTCCCTGGACCCATTATGTACCTCTGTAATGTTGAGGTACAGTCCCTGGACCCATTATGTTCCTCTGTAATGTTGAGGTACAGTCCCTGGACCCATTATGTACTTCAGTAATGTTGAGGTACAGTTCATGGACCCATTATGTACCTCTGTAATGTTGAGGTACAGTCTCTGGACCCATTATGTACCTCTGTAATGTTGAGGTACAGTCTCTGGACCCATTATGTACCTCTGTAATGTTGAGGTACAGTCTCTGGACCCATTATGTACCTCTGTAATGTTGAGGTACAGTCTCTGGACCCATTATGTACCTTTGTAATGTTGAGGTACAGTCCCTGGACCCATTATGTTCCTCTGTAATGTTGAGGTACAGTCCCTGGACCCATTATGTACCTCTGTAATGTTAAGGTACAGTCTCTGGACCCATTATATACCTCTGTAATGTTGAGGTACAGTCCCTGGACCCATTATGTTCATCTGTAATGTTGAGGTACAGTCCCTGGACCCATTATGTACTTCAGTAATGTTGAGGTACAGTTCCTGGACCCATTATGTACTTCAGTAATGTTGAGATACAGTCCCTGGACCCATTATGTATCTCAGTAATGTTGAGGTACAGTCTCTCGACCCATTATGTACCTCTGTAATGTTGAGGTACAGTCCCTGGACCCATTATGTACCTTTGTAATGTTGAGGTACAGTCCCTGGACCCATTATGTACCTTTGTAATGTTGAGGTACAGTCCCTGGACCCATTATGTACCTCAGTAATGTTGAGGTACAGTCTCTGGACCCATTATGTACCTCTGTAATGTTGAGGTACAGTCCCTGGACCCATTATGTACCTTTTTAATGTTGAGGTACAGTCCCTGGACCCATTATGTACCTTTGTAATGTTGAGGTACAGTCCCTGGACCCATTATGTTCATCTGTAATGTTGAGGTACAGTCCCTGGACCCATGTACTTCAGTAATGTTGAGGTACAGTTCCTGGACCCATTATGTACCTCTGTAATCTTTTGACTACCTCCCACAGGATAGGTCTGGGGTACATAATAAAGATGTTAAACTAAACTGATGGTGTAGGTTTATGGTATGAAGGGTTGGGAAGTGACGTGGTACAACTATATAAATACCTACAGCAGCAGCAGCAGCAGCAGACAGTAGCAGTGTGGCTGCTGAAGAGTGAAGGTGTTCCTGCTGGTGTGTCGAGGTTTGTCATCAGTCATGACTAAAGTGAAGGTTCACGTTGTGTACTGGTGAGTTAACTCTACTACTTTATAAGTCACTATATACCCTCAATAGTGATCCATGACCTCTAGTAGTGATCCACGACCTCTAGTAGTGATCCACGACCTCTAGTAGTGATCCACGACATCTAGTAATGATCCACGACCTCTAGTAATGATCCACGACCTCTAGTAGTGATCCACGACCTCTAGTAGTGATCCACGACCTCTAGTAGTGATCCACGACCTCTAGTAGTGATCCACGACCTCTAGTAATGATCCACGACCTCTAGTAGTGATCCACGACCTCTAGTAGTGATCCGACTCTGAGTGATCCACGACCTCTAGTAGTGATCCACGACCTCTAGTAGTGATCCACGACCTCTAGTAGTGATCCACGACCTCTAGTAGTGATCCACGACCTCTAGTAATGATCCACGACCTCTACAACACTAACTCACCTTCACTATTGATCCATAACTTCAACTTCCAGAATTCTCCACCTTAAAGAAATTCCTCTTGACGAGGCTTTCTGTACAAGTATGGGCTCTTGATCCAAGGAATTGGACGAAGAAATTCCTTTAAAGGGGGAGGGGGTCCTTTACGAGGGTTATGGGCTCTTGATCCAAGGAATTGGAATTATCCTCTCCTTTCATGGATCAAACTTAATTTGGTCCCCCCCCCCAGGCTGCTCCAACATTTGTATTTATGGGGAAAAATGAACCAAATCCAATATTTACTGCAAGACATATGTATATGTGGATATTTTAGCTAAAAATTGAGGTTTCTCAGAAAAATACTTGAAACTGCGCTGAATCATCGAAATATGTAATAAAATAACTAAATCTAGACCTAAATTGGTAGTATTATACAGCATTTTTGAGTACTATTAGTACAGCTTCAATAATTAATTATAATCACAGGTACAATGAGACTGGTTGCAAATACAGCTTCAATAATTAATTGCAATTCCCTCAAGGAAGGTTCCTTGATGCTGGTGAGGGGCTCTTGATCTAGGGAATTGAATCTGTGCTCCAGTTCCCTGAATTAAGCCTGAATACCTTCCACATTCCCCCCCCCCAGACACTGCATAATCCTATGGGTTTAGTGCTCCCTCTTGATTATAATAATAATTCATTGCAATCACAGGTACAATGAGACTTCTTGCAAACGATGAATTGGTCAATTGCAAATAGGAAATAGTAGCAGTGAGTTCTAAATTTTTACTGTCTTCTATTTGCATGAAGTTTTTGAACAGGTTTAACCCTTGTGGGTTTAGCAGTTAGTTATGATTATAATAATTTTGAACAGGTTGAATTATATATACAGTGGTACCTCGAGTTACGATATTTTTTCGTTCGAGAATGCTGTTCAAGTGCCATTACCAAACGAATTTATCCCCATAAGGAATAATGTAAAATAGACTAGTCCTTTTACACCCCCAAAAATATACCTACAAAAGCATTTCAAAAAATAAACTTACATAAAAGGGCGATTTTGGGGACCATCGTAACTCGAGGTACCACTGTATATGTTATGTCAAGAGATATTTTTACCTTTTATTGTTGCCGTGTGTTCTGTTGCAACTCTCCGGATACAAGTTAAACTCTGGCTTAATGTTGCAATTGAGTCTTTTAGATATAGCATGCACAGTAGAAACTTACTTTTTTGGGTAATTTACATATAAGTTATTATATATGTTAATTTTGTAACTCTATTTTGTGTATCTGCACTTAAATAAAGTTATTTAAGCAAATTTAAACTTTTGAATAAGGGGTGTGTGTTTTTCCTGTTTATTTTTAATGCTGATTTTTTTTTCTTTTTAATGCTTATATATTTCATTTTCCTGTATTTAATTTAGTACTAAGCTTCTTTTATTTTCATTTTCATGCATTTAATTTAGTTGGTTTGTTTTTAATGTTAATAATCATGACTGATTTTTACTGTATCTAATAGTTAATACTACAAGGACCCCAATGGAAATAAAGTCACTGTTTGATTTTTTTTGCCATCCTAGGTAATTTGCACATTATTATTATTATGCGAGACAATTGTAATCACTCAGATTGTGTAATTGTATCTGACTAAATGTAAAGAATTTGCTAACTGTAGGTCTTGCCTTTACCTGCCTTACATAGAAATGGAATGTCCCTCATTTCCAAAGGGCTATATGACCCCTATAGGTTTAGTGCTTTCCCCTGTTGAAATAAAAGATTTTGTAATAATTTGACTAATGCCCCCCAGGTTGGGCATAGAGTATATATTCAAACTGTCAAACTGAGCTTTTTTTTTTGTTTCCAGCGGTGCCTGAGGCTACGCCCCCAAGTTCAAGAAGCTGCAAGAGCAACTTGAAGGGGACTTTCCTGATCAGCTTGATGTTGTAAGTGGTGGTGGCGGCTTTTCCTTCCAGTTGCAGGTCTTGAATTTACTATTCCCGATTCTTAATTTTGTGTGTTAAATTTAATTTGGGGACTGCCCGTTGGTTTTATATTGTTGCACTTTGGATCAGCCTGACTTATGGTAATGTCAAGGTTTGGTATATACTTGATCATTAAGTGCAACCAGTGGCCCCTCCCAGAAAAACTTTAAACTGTAATGTCTTCCTTGAATCAATAATTTTCCATGTAAAGATAAGCATGACACATGTGCAACAGTTTAATGTCTGTATTGTTGAATGTTCTGCCTGCTCAGCAAGCTTCTTCAGTCAGATTCGAAGGTGACTTAAATACTGGAGAAAGCAGAAGCGTTGAAGGAATATGCTAGCTGAGATTGTGATGGCGGCTTCCCTCAACTTTGACCAACTTTATTTTCAGGTTAAGGCAGAGTTAGAGGAAGCTAACAATCATGGTGTTTTAATACTGTAATCCTCTTTTATTTTGTGTCTGTGGACAAAAGGGTTTTACATCCTCTATTCCTTGCTCTCTCTGATCAACATGGCTGAAAGCAGGTGTACTGTGCAAGGTGATCAGTCCTGCAGCCTTTAAGTAATTTTGAGGTGGTCAGTTCCTTGTCCTAGTCAAGTGTTCAACTTCACAGCCTCGCTCAGTGTGACCCCTCACAAAATTGTTTCAAGCTGAGAGATAGGTCACCTTGTATTTACCTTTTCATTACTTCCGCTGTCCCCTGTATTTAAGTCTCCTCTGTACATATTAGGGTGAAGGAGTCTGCCGAGCAGATGAATATTTTAAGAATAAAGATGCTACACTGCACATGTCTTGCTTGTCTACTTGTCTTTATTGTTTACCATTAATCTGATGAATACCATGTCAATTTTGTAAGTTATATAGGCTTCTGAAGTTTAGATTAAATGTCTACTTCAACACAACTTTGTGATAATTCTTTTCGAACCCAGGGTATTTTGTCTTGGATAATTTATTCCACTACTGTATAACTTAAGATTCATTCAACTTTATAGAAAAATGATTACTAGGGTTAATGGAATGATACTTATTGACAGTATTTACTAGAAATATTAATTAAATTATTTCAACTTTAAGTAATTTAAAATGCTTTTTTACGGTCAAAGACTCAAGTCAACTTTAGCTTTTAAAGATTTTTTCTGTTATTCTAATATTGTAGAATTGTACAGTGGACCCCCGAGTTACAAGCACCTCGGAAATCGTACAATTATGTAAGTGTAATTTTGTAAGTGCTTTTGTAAGTATTTTTGGGGGTCTGAAATGGACTAACCTACTTGACATTATTCCTTAAGGGAGAAAATTCGTTCAGTAATGGCACTTGAGCTGCACACTAACTGCACCTTTCAAGGCAGGAGAAATTGCTGACCTTGAAAATGTGCAGAGAACCTTCACGGTACGCATAACTGCGATAAACCACCTCAATTACTGGGAACGCTTGAAGTTTCTAAACCTGTACTCCCTAGAACGCAGGCGGGAGAGATACATTGTTATATACACGTGGAAAATTCTCGAGGGATTAGTACCAAACTTGCACATGAAAATCACTCCCTACGAAAGCAAAAGACTAGGCAGGCGATGTAACATGCCCCAATGAAAAGCAGGGGTGCCATAAGAGAAATTTTTAGAAAGGACTTAATTTTAGACGAGTTCTTGCTAATTGACCAGTTTTACCTAATCGGCATGACATATATGTATATGTATGTATATATATATGTATGTATATATATATGTATGTATATATATATGTATATATATATTGTCCATGGGGAAGTGGAAAAGAATCTTTCCTCCGTAAGCCATGCGTGTCGTATGAGGCGACTAAGATGCCGGGAGCAATGGGCTAGTAACCCCTTCTCCTGTACAAATCTACTAAAAACGAGAAGAAGAAAAACTTTATAAAATTGGGTTGTCTGAATGTGCGTGGATGTAGTGCGGATGATAAGAAAGAGATGATTGCCGATGTTATGAATGAAAAGAAGTTGGATGTCCTGGCCCTAAGCGAAACAAAGCTGAAGGGGTAGGCGAGTTTCAGTGGGGAGAAATAAATGGGATTAAGTCAGGA
>WNWK01013780.1:0-17616 GCA_009830355.1 Cherax destructor | reverse complement strand
TGGCGTTTCTTGGTTTTTAAAGACTCTATCTCCCCTAGTCAGTATGGTTCATGGTTCTCCATTGACCCTTTGTTTGCGCTTGGGAATCACGTATTTCGTAATGCCTTTGAATAATCATTCGTTATCGCTTCTTTTCGCCTTGAGGCTTATGTTTTACCCCCTTTTGAGATATAATTCTTGGCCCAGGCCCACTCCTTACGCCCTCCTGAGCAGCAACTACTTCTTTTAACCCTTTGGGGTCGGTGCCGTACTAGTACGTTTACGAGCAGGGGTTGGTGCCGTACTAGTACGCCCAAATTCTAGTGGCCTCAATTTAAGCAGAAAACGTCGGGTGGGCATACATATGAAAGAATGGGTCTGTGTGGTCAGTGTGCAGTATAAAAAAATCCTGCAGTACACACTGCATAATGAGAGAAAAAACTCGCCGTTTTCGATTAAACAGCGACTTTGCAGTCGTTTTTCGTTGGTATATATTGATGTATTCTCGTTTTCTTGGTCTCATTTGATAGAAGGGAAAGGATATATTACAGAAATAGAGATGATTTTGATTGGTATGACAAAGACAAGTCCCTTTTGAAATTGAGCTCAAAGTAGCGAAAATGTTCGATTTTTGACGATGTTCAGAGTAAACAAATCACCCCATCCTCAATACACATCAACTGGCGAGTCTTATATTCATGCACAAGTGCTCTGATATTATTTGTACCATTTTTACAATGATGCAGTTGTATACATAAAGTAAATCTTCTATTTTTGTGAGAATAAAAATTCAAAATGAAAAGCAAAAGTAAAGGAACAGGGGCCTGGAGACGTGACTAATGAACAGAGAACATGTTATTTTAGTGCCAGGAATGTCTGCCTTGTTTACTCTGGACCCTATTTTGAAATTAGCATCGTTTGAAATTTGTGTGAAATTCGAAAATTTCCATTTTCTGACCACTATTTTGGGTAGATGAAATTGGTAAATAGGCGGTTTCATGTACGCAATCGATAGACAAATGGAGATCTAGCGAAATAGCTATAATTTTAGGAGACTGACACATTGGAATTTGTCGAAAATAGGCTCAAAGTGGGCAAAATCGCCGATGCGTAAGTGTCAGGGCTCCGCTAACTTCGCGAAAGCATAATTCCGTTAGTTTTCGATCAAATTTCATAATTTTGGTGGCGTTATGATCGGAAAAGATTCTCTATCATTTCGGAAAAAAAAATTAATTTTTTTCCAAAAATTTCGACCTCAGAACTTTCCTGAGAAGCCTGTCGACCCTCAAAGGGTTAATAGCGTATGATGTGGTATTAGAGACTCACAATAGTCTTCCCTAGTCAATATGGCTTCCGTAAGGGCCATTCTGCATTGACCCCTTGCTGCGCTTGGATACATATATTCGTAATGCCTTGCGAATAACCATTGGTTATCGCTATCTTTTGACCTTGAGAGGCTTATGACACAACTTGATATAATATCTTGGCCCAGGCCCACCCTAGGCCTCGAGGCACCTACCATTCTTTTTAAGGCCTTCTTAACTGACAGACATTTCGGTCCGGGTTAGTAATGAACTCTCCGAATTTGTCCAAGCTGAAGGTGTCCCCAGGGATGTGTTCTGAGCACAACACTTTCTGCTTGCTATAAATAATCTGGCATCTTTTCTCCATCAATATTTGGTCATCGCTCTATGTGGATGACTTTGCTATAGCTTGTGCAGGTGCTGACTGTCACCTCATTGCAGTTTCCCTCCAGCATGCCATCAACCGGGTTTCTGATTATGCCACCACTCACGGGTTTAAATTTTCCAGTGGCAAAACTCGTCAAATTACGTTTACTAGACGTTCAGTGGTCTCTGACCATCCATTGTACCTATACGGCTCACGTATCCCAGAACGTGATACAGTCAGGTTTCTCGGCCTCCTGTTCGGCCGTCGATTGTCCTGGAAACCTCACATTACCTCTCTGAAGGCAACTTGTCACACCAGGCTGAACCTTCTTAAAACCCTCGCACATCTTTCATTGGGGGCTGATCGTAGAACCCTCCTTCGCCTACATTCAGCCCTAATTTTGTCGAAACTCGATTATGGTGACCAGATATATTCTGCGGCCTCCCCTGCTACTCTTTCCATCCTTAATCCCATCCATCACCAGGATTACGCTTATGCCTTGGTGCATTTCGTTCTTCCCGGTTGAGAGCCTCTATGAAGCGAACATTCCATCCTTATCCGATCGTCGTGATGCACATTGCATTCGCTATTTTGTTCGCTCTCATGACCTCCGCAATCCTTCCATGTATAGGATTGTTACAGATGTTAGTAGGCGCTCTTTATTTGTTCGTCGCCCTGCTTACTTCGTCCCTTTTCTCTTCGTCTACATTCACTCCTGTCTTCCCTTCAGCTCCCACCTCTATATGTTCATGTGACATCTCCCTTTCCCTACCCCCTTGGGAAGTTCCTGCTGTCCGTGTCTGTTCTATTCCTCTACCTTGCGCAAAGCCCAACTACCTACGGCGGCTTTCTCTCTTTCTTTCTAGACCACTTCCGTTCTCATTCCCATGCCCTCGCAGTATACACCGATGGTTCAAAGTCATCTGACGGCGTCGGATTCGCAGCAGTGTTTCCGGACAGCGTTGTACAGGGCATCTATTACCCTGCTAGCATATTTACGGCTGAATTGTATGCCATTCTTGTGGCACTTATCCGTATTGCATCTATGCCTGAGTCACCATTTGTGGTCGTTTCAGACTCCCTTAGTGCTTTACAGGCTATCCGTAAATTGATACACCTCACCCCCTAGTTCTTCGTATCCACCTTTGTTACGCCGTATCTTTAGCAAGCATAAAGATATTGTTTTTTGTTGGGTCCCTGGTCATGTTGACGTACAGGGCAATGAACAGGCAGACACTGCTGCGCAGTCAGCAGTACATGACCTTCCAGTTTCATATAGAGGTGTTCCTTTCACGGACTATTTTGCGGTCATTGCTACCCACCTTCGCACCCGTGGCAACAACGCTGGTCTGACCTGCTGAATAACAAACTTCATTCTATTAAACCGGTTATAGGTTTCTGGCCTTCTTCTTGTCACCAATGTCGAGGTTGGGAGACTACCTCTCCCGTCTTCGCATCGGCCACACTTGTCTTACTCACGGGTATCTCATGGAGAGGCTCCTGCCCTCTCTGTGAGCATTGTCAGGTTCCAGTGTCTGTTCGACATATCCTGTTGGACTGCCCACTCTATCAACGAGCACGCAGAATTTACCTCCAACGACGTCTTCGCTCTGCGGCCCTTTCTTTACCTTCCCTTCTTGCAGATGGACCCTCCTTTAATCCTGACTCTCTCATTGACTTTTTGACAGAAACTGACTTACTACACAAACTCTGAAGATTATACCTCTAGCACCTCCTCAGTCCCTTCTACCTGGATCTCTTGCTACCCTCTACCCTGCACTATCCACCGTCATCTTGCACTCCATACCCTACTAATCGTCCATCTCCCTCTTACAACCCACTCTCCCTGCATCCTACAATAACCTGCAGCGCTGTATAACCCCTGTGGTTTAGCGCTTCTATTTGATTATAATAATAATCAACATTACACTGCAGCCCGTATCCACTTGAATAAGTGGTATATACACTGTTCTTTATATCTCTCCCCTTCTCTGGCATTGTCTATCCCAGATGTTGATTTTCTGGTTTCTTCCTTGCCGCCACCCCTTCTGTTACTTGGTGATTTTAACGCACACCATTTTCTCTGGGGGGATTGCAGTGACTCCTGTGGCATTCAGTTGGAGGCATTTCTTGCTTCTCTCCTCCTCCATGTTTTAAATACTGGTACTCCCACCCATTTTGATCCTCAAACTCATTCTTTATCTTGCATTGATCTCTCCATCTGCTCTTCCTCAACTGTCCTTGCCTTCACCTGGTCTGTCCTCCCGGATTACATGACAGCGATCATTTTCCAATCATCCTCATGCCCCCTTCGTATTCTCCACCTCCTCGTAGCCCATGCTGGCAATTTGACCGGGCAAAATGGGACTTTACACACATCGTACTGCCTTTCATGAGGGTCCTTCCTCGTCTTCCATTGATGAGGTTTACATCTCTTCTCGTCCTCAGTCTTAACTGCAGCTTCACATTCCATCCCACAAACCTCGGGCAAGCATTCTCAGAAGTGTGTGCCTTGGTGGTCTCCTGCTTGTGCTCGGGCAGCAGTATGTTTGAAACTGCTGCGTGGGGCAGGTACCAGTATAACAGAACACAGAGAGACTCCTTGATTTTAAGCAGAGGAGAGCAATTGCTCGCAGTGTCATACAAGACGCTAAACGCACTTGCTGGCGGGATTATGTTTCCACCATCACTTCGGCTTCCTCGATGAGAGCAGTCTGGAAGAAAGTGCGGAAATTGAGTGGTAAATTCTCCCCCAACCCGGCTCCTGTTCTTCGGGTTGCCGGTGTCGATATAGCACACCCTCTTGCCGTTGCCACTGAAATTGGTAATCATCTGGTCCGCATTTCTCAGGGGCTCCATCTATGCCCCTCGTTCCTTTCTTCTAAGTCTGCCAGCGAGTTAAAGCCCTTAGATTTTTCATCTCTCAGAGAAGAATCTTATAATGTGCCTTTTACCCTTCAAGAACTGGAGGCAACATTCTCTTCTTGCCGATCATCGGCAGCTGGGCCAGACGGCATACATATTCGTATGCTACAGCTTTTACATCAGTCTGCTCTTGCTGTCCTCTTACAACTCTTTAATCTTATATGGTTGCAAGGAGTTATTCCCCAGCTGTGGAAGTCTGCTATTGGTCTCCCTTTTTGCAAACCGGGTACTACGGGACATGATACCTCCCACTACCATCCCATCGCTCTTACCAGTGCAGTTTCCAAGGTGATGGAACGTCTAGTTAATAGACGTTTGATGTGGTATTTAGAGACGCACAGTAGTCTCTCCACTAGCTCTTGCTTCACGCACGGAGGGGCCGGGTTCAATTCCCGGTGGGGCAGAAACATTTCAAAGTGTTTCCTTACATACACATACACACACATATATACAACAGGCCTAGTGTCTAATTGACATGTGCCTAGGACAAAATGGTAACTAACTAACTAGTCAATATGGCTTTCGTAAGGGCCGTTCTGCCATTGACCCCTTACTGCGCTTGGATACGTATATTCGTAATGCCTTTGCTAATAACCACTCTGTTATCGCCATCTTTTTTGACCTTGAGAAGGCTTATGACACAACTTGGAGGTATAATATCTTGGCCCAGGCCCACTCCTTAGGCCTCTGTGGCAATCTACCATTCTTTCTTAAGGCTTTCTTAACTGAAAGACATTTCTGTGTCCGGGTTAGTAATGCGCTTTCCCCGGAGTTCATCCAAGCTGAAGGTGTCCCCCAGGGTTGTGTTCTGAGCACAACATTCTTTCTCCTTGCTATAAATAATCTGGCATCTGTTCTCCCATCCAATATTTGGTCATCGCTTTATGTTGATGACTTTGCTATAGCTTGTGCGGGTGCTGACTGTCACCTCATTGCCGTTTCCCTCCAGCATGCCATCAACCGGGTTTCCGATTGGGCCACCACTCACAGGTTTAAATTTTCTAGTGGCAAAACTCATCAAATTACGTTTACTAGACGTTCAGGTCTCTGATCATCCATTGTACCTATATGGTTCATGTATCCCAGAACGTGATAGTCAGGTTTCTCGACCTCTTGTTTAACCGTCGGTTGTCCTGGAAACCTCACATTACCTCTGAAGGTGACTTGTCATAGCCGATTGAACCTCCTTAAAACCCTAGCTCATCTTTCATGGGGGGCTGATTGTAGAACTCTCCTTTGCCTGCATTCAGCCCTAATTTTATCGAAACTCTATTATGGTGACCAGATATATTCGGTGGCCTCCCCTGCTACTCTTTCCAGCCTTAATCCCATCCATCACCAGGGATTGCGTTTATGCCTTGGCGCATTTAGTTCTTCCTCAGTTGAGAGCCTCTATGTAGAAGAGAACATTCCATCCTTGTCCAATCATCGTGATGCACATTGCCTTTGCTATTATGTTCGCTCTCATGACCTCGCAATCCTTCCATGTATAGGATTGTCACAGATGTTAGTAGACGCTCTTTATTTGTTCGTCGACCCTGTTTACTTCGTCCCTTTTCTCTTCGTCTACATTCGCTCTTGTCTTCCCTTCAGCTACCACCTTTCTATGTTCATGTGGCATCTCCCTTTCCCCTACCCCCTTGGGAAGTTCCTGCTGTCCGTGTCTGTTCTTTTCCTCTGCCTTGCGCGAAAGCCCAACTACCTACGGCGGCTTATCGGTCTCATTTTCTAGACCACTTCCGTTCTCATTCCCATGCCATCGCAGTGTACACCGATGGTTCTAAGTCATCGGACAGCGTCATGCGAGGGCATCTATTATCCTCGGCTAGCATATTTACGGCTGAATTGTATGCCATTCTTGTGGCACTTATCAGTATTAAATCTATGCCTATGTCACCATTTGTGGTCGTTTCAGACTCCCTTAGTGCTTTACAGGCTATCCGAAAATTTCATACACCTCACCCCCTAGTTCTTCATATCCAACTTTGGTTATGGCGTATTTCTAGCAAACACAAAGATATTGCTTTTTTGCTGGGTCCCTGGTCATGTTGACATACAGGGCAATGAACAGGCAGACACTGCTGCGCGGTCAGCAGTACATGACCTTCCAGTTTCATATAGGTGTTCCATTCACGGCCTATTTTTCAGTCATTGCTACCCACCTTCACACCTGTTGGCAACAACGCTGGTCTGACCTGTTAAATAACAAACTTCATTCTATTAAATCGAGTATAGGCTTCTGGCCTTCTTGTCACCAATGTCGAGGTTGGGAGACTACACTCTCCCGTCTTTGCATCGGCCACACTCGTCTTGCTCATGGATATCTCATGGAGAGGCTACCTGTCCCTCTCTGTGAGCATTGTCAGGTTCCAGTATCTGTTCGCCATATTCTGTTGGACTGCCCCCACTATCAACGAGCACGCAGAATTTACCTCCAATGTCGTCTTCGCTCTGCTGCCCTTTCTTTACCTTCCCTTCTTGCAGATGGACCCTCCTTTAATCCTGACTCTCTCGTTGACTTTTTGACAGAAACTGACTTACTACACAAACTCTGAAGATTATACCTCTAGCACCTCCCTCAGTCCCTTCTACCTTGATCTCTTGCTACCCTCTATCCCTGCACTATCCACCATCCTGCTGCACTCCATACCCTACTAATCATCCATCTCCCTCTTACAACCCATTCTCCCTGCATCCTGCAATAACCTGCAGCGCTGTATAACCCCTGTGGTTTAGCGCTTCTATTTGATTATTATAATAATAATAATAATAATGTATGACCCTTGTGGTTTAGCACTTCTTTTTTATTATAATAATAATGTACTATTGTATTTGTATGTTTGGTTTGCTTATCCTTCAATAAAGCAAATAGCTTTGATGCATATTTTTGTTACAAAGATTAGCTGAATATATCTTATAACATTTGTCATGTTCATATACAGGTATGATGGGGATGGTCCTGGTGGCATGACTAAACAGATGAAGCAGTGGGTTGAAAGTCTATCAAGGACTAACTCGCAGCGGAAGGAAACTCAGGCTTGCCATGTGGGGATCATCTCAGACATATCAGAGAGGGAGGAGACCATTCAAATTCCAATTGATTTATGTATTTCTCTATAAAAATTACAATGTTTTACATTTTAAGGACTAAGGGCTATAATTACAAAGATGGCCATTAGCATGCCTAGCATGCCTGGACATGCTAGATAGACCTTTCAGGCAGATTTAATACTAGGTTTTAATCTAATTTACAAATTACATATGAATATAAATTTTAAATGATTAAAGAGATTTACAATAGTGAGGTAGTTAAGGATAACTAGATTGTATTATAGATTACAAATGAGTATAAATTTCAAATGATCAAATATATTTTATGGTTGTTTAATATAATCAGCAATTAATGTTTCAAGTTAAAATTCTGTAAGAAGTATTTTTAGTTATTTATTGAACTGTATGGAAATACGTACTGCACTTTTGGAAAATTCTTATTCTTAACCCTTAAACGGTCCAAGCGTATATATACGTTCTTACCGCTACTGCCCCAAATATTTTGAAAAAAAAAAAAATTTTTTTTTTATAGAAATGAAGAGCACATTTTTTTAAGTGTTATAGCATAAAAAAAAATCTAGGGTCAGTAGTTACCGAGATATGAGGCGGAGAAGTTGGCACTGGATGCTCGCCTGACAGCAACAGGAGTCCTGCCGCTTGCAGAATCGTTGCCGATATACCTTTTTTTTCTCGTTTTTTATTTTATATAATTTTTATGTTCTGATAATTACAATTTAAAGTAGTTCTTGTGATTTCATAGCCAATCTGTGTTCTGACAGTAATATTAGGTACTGAAATTGTACTCAAATAATAATAATAATGATAGTGCATAATAATAATGATAGTGCATAATAATAATGATAGTGCATAATAATAATGATAGTGCATAATAATAATGATAGTGCATAATAATAATGATAGTGCATAATAATAATGATAGTGCATAATAATAATGATAGTGCATAATAATAATGATAGTGCATAATAATAATGATAGTGCATAATAATAATGATAGTGCATAATAATAATGATAATTGATGCATAATAATAATGATAGTGCATAATAATAATGATAGTGCATAATAATAATGATAGTGCATAATAATAATGATAGTGCATAATAATAATGATAGTGCATAATAATAATGATAGTGCATAATAATAATGATAGTGCATAATAATAATGATAGTGCATAATAATAATGATAGTGCATAATAATAATGATAGTGCATAATAATAATGATAGTGCATAATAATAATGATAGTGCATAATAATAATGATAGTGCATAATAATAATGATAGTGCATAATAATAATGATAGTGCATAATAATAATGATAGTGCATAATAATAATGATAGTGCATAATAATAATGATAGTGCATAATAATAATGATAGTGCATAATAATAATGATAGTGCATAATAATAATGATAGTGCATAATAATAATGATAGTGCATAATAATAATGATAGTGCATAATAATAATGATAGTGCATAATAATAATGATAGTGCATAATAATAATGATAGTGCATAATAATAATGATAGTGCATAATAATGATAGTGCATAATAATGATAGTGCATAATAATAATAAGAAGAATAATACTAAAAATAAATAATAATCATTATAATAAATTTTCCCCCTAAGCATTATGTAAGATATATGTCACTGCCTTATCTGATGACTAATGATGACTGGTGACATTTGATGAGTTTGAGAGTGGTCTTATCTCTTCTTATCAGTCCAGTAATTACAGAAATGACATTTGATGAGCTTGCACTGCTTTGCTTTATTTGTTACTCAAACTTGTCTGTCATCTCCTTTCTGTCTGCTTGTCTCAGAGAGTAGCTCATGAACCAAATGGTATTACGCAGATCACAAGCACAGTATAACACTGGATTTTTTGAGTTATCCTAGGTAATTTACACTAGGTATAATTGCATTTATGTATGTGTTCCTGTGAGATACAGATAAATACAGATACAGAGACAGCCAATCAGGTACCCAGCTGGCAAGCCAGCTGCTGGCAGCCAGGTGGCCAGCCAGCTGGCCTGCCAGCCTGCCGGCATCACTTTCCACTTAAAAGGGGAGTGTTAATATGACATGACATCAGTGAATCCTTGGTGTTTGCCGCAGTGTTTGCTCTAGCTGGCGCTCAATTTATCTGGTGCTCCCACAAGGTACTAAGTGGTCCCAGATTTTTTTAATATGGCGCACACCAAGTGTTAGGACCCATTCTATGCTGACCAGGCATCTCAGGCCAATCATGCCAAATTTGGAGGCATGAAAAATAAAGCTTAAATATACGTTTGGGGCAGTAGCGGTAAGAACGTATACATACGTTTGGACCGTTTAAGGGTTAAAAGTTAATGGAAGAAATTTAAATTGTAAGAAAAGCATTAAACTATTGTACATTTTATTTAATAAAATATTATTTCACTTTCTTTATTTTTTTATTATACCATACTTGCTCTCAAATCATTTTGGTATCAGTCTGAATTTAATGATAATGAAGAGCTACTAACTTATTAGTTTCTCCAAATAATTTACTATTTCCTTCTCTTGCAGTGGTGAGTAAATCATGGTTTTAGTTACTTCCTGCACTCTAAAGGAGAGGTGGGGATATTTGCTGCTTGGAGGGACTTCTAAACTGTCATATCTGCATGCCTCTGGCAAGACAGTGATAGTGTGAATGTTTCTTTTTTGGGTTACCCTCCCTCAGTGGGAGACGGCCAGTTAGTCACCATCACTGTTAGCTTTCATGTCATTCTAAGTGAAGAGGTCCTCAAAAGTGCTTCTGTACTGGTATGGTTGCATAATTTACTTACATTCAAGTTTACTGAGCTGTATGACTCTTGTAGGTTTAGCGCTTCTTTTTTATTATAATAAAGTTTACTGATAGGATAAATAAATAAATAAAATGTTTGATATTTATTTTTTTAAATTTATGCTACACTAATTAGATATTCTATACATAAAGCACCTAAAATATGAAGGTACTGATTACCCTCTGGATATCCCAGGTCACTTGTGTAATAGTAATTAGTAGAAGATATGCCTTACTATACTAACATGTTAATACAAATGACGAAGAATCCTAGCGAGACAAAGATTTGGTTCAATCTGCTTTACATGGATATAATTATTTTAGTTATCACTTTTTTTTTCTGAATCAGTAAATAGCAAGAGGTTGATTGAATGTTGAGAACAGTTACCCATTTTGCTTTCATATTGAGCTGCAGTTGAACCTGAATACTGACATCCTTGTGATGCTGTATTTACATTATAGTATGCTTGTATAAAATTCTCATCCAGATTAAAGTTGCAATACTAAGAAAAAATATCACATTAAAGTTGGTTACAAGCAAATCAAAGCAATTTACAACTTAAACTATGAGCTTTCAGTTTGCTAAGGCACCCAGAAGCTGTGCCATCACTAGCAAAGAATTATGCTCCTGCATTATCATGCAGTAAAAAAGTTGCAAAAAGTACAATTAATAAAGAGCATCTGCAGTATGCAATGTTTACAATACCATAATTGATAAGTAGGAAGACAACATCTAAGCGGGTCAGTGACATGACGCAGTTTTAAGATTGGTACGCTGGCAAAAAAAAAAAAAAAAAAAAAAAGTACTCTAATAAGTATATGTAAATTCTCCCTTATGGCCTAAGATCAAGTCTCGTTGGATACGATATATCCTGTAATGCAATGTAGCCTTGTTCAATTACCAAACTGAAAATATAATCATCCAATCTTGCTACCTTACAATTGCCATGATATGCATAGAACTTTTTTATACTATCGAAAATTGTATATAAACTCTTGAATATAAAAAATACAATGCATACCTAGTTTACAAGATCTAGATTAATTGAGAATAAACAATTACATATTACCTACCAGTAAGACAGCCCTTTTCTCTAATGGAATTGAAGGTAAAAAATATTCATCCATATATTCTTGAAACTAACCTTAACGTAGTATTTTCCATTAGTTTAGAACTTACTGCATATATAATGGTGGATTAAACATTCACAGAAACATGAGATTAGTCACCCCTTTGTAATATTTTGGGCAAGTACAGCCCATTAACAAAGCAGCACTTTGAAATATTACACTGTACAGTTAATCACCAATTATGTGTCAGTCTGATCCGGCACTTTAACAAAGGAATGTGCAAAACAAAGGGACCATAAAAGCATGTGAACATCCAGTCCACACTCCTGAAGTGGTCAAACAATATCTCCTGCAGGTGTGGATAAGCTGTCTTGTAAGCCACCTGCTAATTGTTTACTCCTCCAAAGTGGCTTAATGAGAAAATAATAAAAAGGCACAATACTGTGACTGGAACAATATACAAATAACCTGCAGTTAGGAGACCAACTCATAACTGTAGTCTGACTTGGAACATTAACTGTCACCACTTTAATGGTCCAAGTTGGACCTAAACATCATAAGTTTGTCTCCTAAGTTCAGCTTATTTGTGCATGGCTTAATGAGATGTCCAGAACAGGAAGTAAACCTGAATATTGTCGAACAAGCCGCACTGAATGAGCAAACAAGCCGCACTGAGCCATGTTTGATCTGTACATTTTTTCAGTGTAGAGCTGGCAGCAGTGCCAATCTCTTGTGATACTAAATCTGCATGGCTGTTTGTCCCTGATGATGGTACTGACTGGGGGTTCAGCGCTGTGCTAGCCAAGAGGCAATTCAGGGACTGAAATACGAAATGTTTTGGAAACCTTCCTATGGTGGGCCTGACAAGAAACTTCAGTATCTGAGATACTTTCTACCTGAACCAGTCTTACTTTTAACAACTTTGTTAATTTTTGGCCTCTTTATATTTGCACTAACAACCTCAGTGAAAGGCTCTTGATCCAAGGAATTGGAGAAACTCTGCCTATATCAAACCTGTTTGGTTCTCAGGCCATGTATGATACTAACATACAGGTTAAGTTCTCACTAATGGTTATAATAATGTACTAACAGCTAAACCTTTCTGATGCTTTTACATCAACTATTTAAATAAAATATAATCCCAGATTATTTAGTCAAATATAATTTGACCTGGAAAATTTAGAACTTAGTTTTGATTGTAATAATAATAATTAATAAGTTGAATCCTAAAAATATTCTAAATAGAGTTACCAATTAAAATTTCACAAAACATTCTGAAATATTAGTGTTTTAAAAATTTGAGTGATTCAATTGGCTTCATTTTTTTTTTCTTGTGATTACTACAGTATCTGCCTATTCTCCATGGGGAAATACAAGAGAATTCTTCTTCCATTAGCCATGTGTGTCCTAAGAAGCGATTAAAATGCCAGGAGCAAGGGGCCAGTAACCCTTTCTCCTGTATAAATTACTAAATGTAAAAGAAGGAAATCTTTCCTTTCTTCTTTTTCGGGTCATGCTGTCTCCGTGGGACACAACTGGTGTTAAGAAAAAATAATAATACAGTACATACTTATAATAAATCAACAAGAAATCTTAAGATACACCAAATTACAACACCTAGAAATGAAATACTGTCCATACACTGCCAGTATCTCAAGTATACCGGAGAGGGTTTCGGGTCAACGCCCCGCGGCTCAGTCTGAGACTAAGCCTCATGGTGGATCAGAGTCTGATCACCAGGCTGTTAGTGCTGGCCGCACGCAAACTGACGACGAACCACAGCCCGGTTGGTCAGGTACTGACTTTAGGTGCCTGTCCAGTGCCTTCACCATATCAGTCACTATAGTACAATAATAAGATATTTTCTCCTTCATAATATGTATAATAATAAGGTATTAAAAGAACCATAATGGAAATAAGTCACTTTGACTTTTTGGGTTATCCTGGGTTCTCTACACATATGCTGCTATGTATGATAATCTATATAACTGTATTTGTGTATACCTGAATAAACTTACTTACTGACACTGTTACATGGGAAAGGGAGAGAGGGAGGGGAAATTTGGAGAACAAAGACCCGAGCATTATATATGGTTTAAAGGGCAAGAATATTTCCTTGGTTAAAATTTCAGTGCTATATAACCCTTACAAATGAAACATTTCATGAAAATATGTCTGAAAATGGCAACAAGCAAATTATGTCAAAATCGCATACAAAATGTTGTGGCAGCATAATCTACAACCTTCAGTTGCATCACAATACTGACCTTGAAAATCACATCTGGTCAGTGCCACCTTCATACATATTTGAGGGGCTTTACTTATAGCTTATTATTATTATTATTATTAAATTCATGAGGAAATGCTAAATCCACAGGGATCACACATCACATGAGGAAATGGGGGGCAATCAGGTTCATACCAAAGAAAGAGAGGATAGATTCAATTCCTTGGATAAAGTCCCTCACTGGCATCAAGGCACCTACTTCCTTAAGGGGCTACACCTAGTTCCTCCTACTACGTGAACAATTTTCATAAATATTTAAAAAAAATGCACCGACTAGTATGTTTTTTGTGCAAACTTGCTAAGCCTGAGGCTCAGTTATTAAAATAAAACAAGTTTACTTGGTAGTTTAGAAATGGTCAGTACAGTACTCATAATTCTAGTACAGTACAGTACTCATACAGCATGAACCATCTCCAGGCAATGAAAGTTGATAATTTTATAATGGCATTATAGGGACAAATCATCATCATTATTACAATGAAATCTCACAAGTGTCATATAGGGACAAAAATTCAATAAAATACATTTTAATGAAGAGTCTGCTCACAGAGATAATATGCATATCTAAAAATTATAATGGATGAGTATACTACTATATTACTAAGCAATTATTTGTGCAATAATAGCGTACTAAATTATGACATGAATATTATTTATGTACATTGTAACTATGTCACAAGATCCTTCAATGGGGGTAGTGTGAAGGCAGTGAAGGGTTCTTGATTCAGGAACTGGAGCTATCCTCCCCTCTTCATATCAAACCAGGTTACTACCACCCATACTTTCCTCCTTTCCAGGGGCTGTATGACCCTATACTATACTGCATCTACATACATAATAATAATAATGACAATGAATCATAAGTCATGCAGCAACAATAAGTACTAAGCAATGTTTCCTAAAATCAATGTCATAAAATCACTAAGGAATTATTAATTAATCATAACTTAAGCAAAGTAACCATAAATGTCCTTGCTACTCTTCACATACTGATGTATAGTAACAGACATTCTTCAAGCACCAAAAACTGTGCTGGCTGAGGCAATTACAACATTATAAGAATAGAATTATTAGGGCCAAGTGCTGAATTTTTTATAAATAAACAATAATAATGATAATTAGAGGAAAACTTTGGTATAGAAATATTAAATGATATCCTTTTACAGAAGAAAACAGCTATTATGTAGATGCATGGGAAAACTAATATGGCATAATACAGTAGTGTCATAGTGGCTTTCTTTTCTGTGACAGGTGGTGCAACTGCCAGAGGTGCAACTGCCAGAGGTCATTAGCACTGGTGGCTCTAAGAAGAAGCTGGAGGATGATCGATAAAGTCTACGTTATAAGTTGTATATTTGTTGTAACTTGCCTTCGAATATACCCTATGTTGCAACTGATGCTGAGACTATGGCACTAAAGCACAAAACTGAGGCACTATTGCAAGTAATAACAGTAGAATTACACATAAAATATTATTTAAATGGACCCAGATGAAACTAATGTGGCATTTTATTGAAGCAACGTTTGGTTCTCCAGGATAGTGAAATGTTGCCATAATAAAATGTCACATTAATAAGTTGCATCTGGGTCCATTTACTAACACTACTGCATGTGTTACACAGGTGTGAGCACACTGCCAGTGATACACAGGTGTGAGCACACTGCCAGTGATACACAGGTGTGAGCACACTGCAAGTGATACACAAGTGTGAGCACACTGCAAGTGATACACAAGTGTGAGCACACTGCAAGTGATACACAGGTGTGAGCACACTGCAAGTGATACACAGGTGTGAGCACACTGCAAGGATACACAAGTGTGAGCACACTGCAAGTGATACACAGGTGTGAGCACACTGCAAGTGATACACGGGTGTGAGCACACTGCAAGTGATACACAAGTGTGAGCACACTGCAAGTGATACACAAGTGTGAGCACACTGCAAGTGATACACAAGTGTGAGCACACTGCAAGTGATACACAAGTGTGAGCACACTGCAAGTGATACACAAGTGTGAGCACACTGCAAGTGATACACAAGTGTGAGCACACTGCAAGTGATACACAGGTGTGAGCACACTGCCAGTGATACACAAGTGTGAGCACACTGCCAGTGATACACAGGTGTGAGCACACTGCAACAACTTTCCTCATGGCTACTAGTGAGACTACTGACCGCTGCATGTTATCCGACACGTTATATTCGCCAACAATTCCTATCACTAGAATTATCACTGACATTCGCTTCTTAGAGAACTCATTTATGAGGACTTGCATAAATACCATAAATACAGTGATTAATAACTAGGAATGTTTAAGTATTCTAAAACTAAATACTTTGGCTTTGAAATATTCAACTCTAGTACCAATATCAGACTTAGGCAACACATTATCAGTAATATAAAAATATATAGTTTTTAATATGTCTTGCCTGACTATCCTTATCCTAATACAGTTCAGCACTCGCTATTCCACCTTTGCTTCCCTATCAAATGCATCCTATACTTGACACTGATGTATATTATTACAATCAGTAAAATATTTTAGAGTGGTTAAAGGAAGTGATTACACAATATAGAATGACAATATATTTCTGTCAATTCTATTCTTTAATACACCACTCAGTATGGCTTCATTAACTCATACAATGAAGTGTGGAAAGGACTGATTGAGTGGATGGATTCAGTGGTCTTTGTACAGAGGAAAAATATATTAAAAATAATAAGCTATGAATGAAACACCCGGGTTTCTCTGAAAACATACAAAGTGGTCCTTTACAAACTGTTAAAAATGAAAAAAAAGGGAATATTTATCTTTATCTATTTATAAATATTGTAAGTGTGCAGTGAAGGCCACAGCAGACCTTACCAAAAAATTTAAATATATTGACATTGGTTTGAACTTGTGGTTTAGCAGTCCTAGAATTACTAGCCAGGTGCCTCATCAACCTCTTGTGGTTGGAAAATTCTTAGCAGTCTGTGTGATGTAAGTGGCTAAGAAGCTTGGACTAGTAATTCTAGGACTACTATACAAACAAATTCAAGCCGTATCACTCCATTTGAATTGTTACATTTGTTTATTACAAATTTTCAGCATATTTGCTAAAATATCTGAGTTACCAAGTAATACAGTAAGGCTAAGGCTATACCAATACTCACTATATAATATTAAGCAGCAGGTAATGCTAGTGTTCAAATGTATAATAAATCACAAGATGCTATGTCCAGTTCAAATTACCCTATCTCCCTTCCTTGGCACAAAACCTTAAATGTTTACAGAACAGGAAACATTTGCTCTTATTTGCTTCATACCAACTACAGTAAGGCTAAGGCTATACCAATACTCACTATATAATATTAAGCAGCAGGTAATGCTAGTGTTCAAAATGTATAATAAATCACAAGATGCTATGTCCAGTTCAAATTACCCTATCTCATTCCTTGGCACAAAAACCTTAAATGTTTCAGAACAGGAAACATTTGCTCTTTTTTCCATACAACTACAGTAAATGAGCAACATTTTTTTCAACAAGTCGGCCATCTCCCACAGGCAGGGTTACCAAAAAGAAAATACTTTCATCATCATTCAACACTTTCACCTCACTCATACATAATCACTGTCCTTGCAGAGGCGCCAGATACGACAGCTGAGAATAAGTCCCTCCCAGCTGTCACTATCCCAGACCCTCCTTTAAAGTGCAGGCATTGTATTCCCATTCCAGGACTCAAGTCCAAATAAATCAATTAACCCTTGACTGTCGCAACCCCCAATCCTGAGTTCTCCCGTTGTCGCAAAAT
>WNWK01013779.1:23677-44790 GCA_009830355.1 Cherax destructor | reverse complement strand
GTTCTTCCCAGCTGTGGAAGTCTGCTATTGTTCTCCCTTTTCGAAAACCAGGTACTACGGGATGTGATTCCTCTCACTACCTTCCCATCGCTCTTACCAGTGCAGTTTGCAAGGTGATGGAACGTCTAGTTAATAGACGTTTGATGAGAGACACAATAGTCTCTCCCTAGTAAATATGGCTTCCGTAAGGGCCGTTCTGCCATTGACCCTTGCTGCGCTTGGATACGTATATTCGTAATGCCGTTTCTCGAATAACCATTCGGTTATCGCTATCTTTTCGACCTTGTGAAGGCTTATGACAACTTGGAGATATAATATCTTGGCCCAGGCCCACTCCTTAGGCCTCCGAGGCAACCTACAATTCTTTCTTAAGGCCTTCTTAACTGACAGACATTTCCGGGTCCGGGTTAGTAATGAACTCTCCCGAATTTGTCCAAGCTGAAGGTGTCCCTCAGGGATGCGTTCTGAGCACAACACTCTTTCTGCTTGCTATAAATAATCTGGCATCTGTTCTCCCATCCAATATTTGGTCATCGCTCTATGTGGATGACTTTGCTATAGCTTGTGCAAGTGCTGACTGTCACCTCATTGCAGTTTCCCTCCAGCATGCCATCAACCGGGTTTCTGATTGGGCCACCACTCACGGGTTTAAATTTTCTAGTGGCAAAACTCATCAAATTACGTTTACTAGACGTTCAGTGGTCTTTGATCATCTATTGTACCTATACGGCTCACGTATCCCAGAACGTGATACAGTCAGGTTTCTCAGCCTCCTGTTCGACCGTCGATTGTCCTGGAAACCTCACATTACCTCTCTGAAGGCAACTTGTCACACCAGGCTGAACCTTCTTAAAACCCTCGCACATCTTTCATGGGGGGCTGATCGTAGAACTCTCCTTCGCCTACATTCAGCCCTAATTTTGTTGAAACTCGATTATGGTGACCAGATATATTCTGCGGCCTCCCCTGCTACTCTTTCCATCCTTAATCCCATCCATCACCAGGGATTACGCTTATACCTTGGTGCATTTCGTTCTTCCCCGGTTGAGAGCCTCTATGTAGAAGCGAACATTCCATCCTTATCCGATCGTCGTGATGCACATTGCATTCGCTATTTTGTTCGCTCTCATGACCTCCACAATCCTTCCATGTATAGGATTGTTACAGATGTTAGTAGGCGCTCTTTATTTGTTCGTTGCCCCTGCTTACTTCGTCCCTTTTCTCTTCGTCTACATTCACTCCTGTCTTCCCTTCAGCTCCCACCTCTATATGTTCATGTGACATCTCCCTTTCCCCTGCCCCCTTGGGAAGTTCCTGCTGTCCGTTTCTGTTCTATTCCTCTACCTTGCGCGAAAGCCCAACTGACTACGGCGGCTTCTCGCTCTTTCTTTCTAGACCATTTCCGTTCTCATTCCCATGCCATCGCAGTATACACCGATGGTTCAAAGTCATCTGACGGCGTCAGATTCGCAGCAGTGTTTCCGGACAGCATCGTACGAGGGCATCTATTACCCTCGGCTAGCATATTTACGGCTGAATTGTATGCCATTCTTGTGGCACTTATCCGTATTGCATCTATGCCTGTGTCACCATTTGTGGTCGTTTCAGACTCCCTTAGTGCTATACAGGCTTTCCGTAAAATTGATACACCTCACCCCCTAGTTCTTTGTATCCACCTTTGGTTATGCCATATCTTTAGCAAGCATAAAGATATTGTCTTTTGTTGGGTCCCTGGTCATGTTGACGTACAGGGCAATGAACAGGCAGACACTGCTGTGTGGTCAGCAGTATATGACCTTCCAGTTTCATATAGAGGTGTTCCTTTCACAGACTATTTTGCGGTCATTGCTACCCACCTTCGCACCCGTTGGCAACAACTCTGGTCTGACCTGCTGAATAGCAAACTTCATTCTATTAAACAGGTTATAGGTTTCTGGCCTTCTTCTTGTCACCAATGTCGAGGTTGGGAGACTACACTCTCCCGTCTGTTCGACATATTCTGTTGGACTGCCCACTCTATCAACGAGCACGCAGAATTTACCTCCAACGATGTCTTCGCTCTGCGGCCCTTTCTTTACCTTCCCTTCTTGCAGATGGACCCTCCTTTAATCCTGACTCTCTCATTGACTTTTTGACAGAAACTGACTTACTACAAAAACTCTGAAGATTGTACCTCTAGCACCTCACTCAGTCCATTCTACCTTGATCTCTTGCTACCCTCTATCCCTGCACTATCCACCATCCTGCTGCACTCCATACCCTGCTAATCATCCATCTCCCTCTTACAACCCATTCTCCCTGCATCCTGCAATAACCTGCAGCGCTGTATAACCCCTGTGGTTTAGAGCTTCTATTTAATTATAATAATAATAAGAGGTCAACAACCTCGAAGGGAATCTCATCTGAAATACCTACAGGGAGATAGCCAACTTGGTATGCAGATTCTACCCATAACTTGTGTACAGGTGTTCTTATGGTCAAACCCGTAATACCCTTCAATAATATATCCTTCCCAGTATAGGTATCATTAGACACTGGCAGCACTCCAGCACGTAGCACGGAGTAGGTGCTACATCCATCTCTCAAGGACAACATGTTCTCAACCCTGCCCACATTCTTATGCAAGGCAACTGTAGACCTACTACAAAATACATGGATCCTGGGGTCTAGATCCAAAGGTTCCTCCTCATTTTGCCTTGAAGACCTAATGCAGGCCACTGGATGTGTCTCTGCAGTTAGGGTTTCCTTGGATGATCTTGCTGTCTATAAAAGCAAAACTTTTGTATGTGCCCAGTTTTGTTACAATAGTAACAGGTATAATTCTTAAAGGTATTTTTACCATTTGGTGTAGAACTGGCACTGTGTGCTTGAGGAACTGAAACATTATCTGATGGTCTAGGTAAACTTTGAGCTCCAGCTGACTTACCTTTTCCTTCTATTCAAGGGGATGCCTTAGCCTTCATTTGTCCCTGAAAATTCTTCTCCCACTTACCTTTATGACCATAGGATTTGGAATAAGGTTTAGAAAAAAACAGGGAAATTTTTCGAAGGAGCATGACTGTTTTTACTTACCAATTCCTTAGGGGCTAAGAATCTGTTACCCAGATCCAGTGCTGCTGAAAGATTATCTGGGTTTTTGTCCTCAAATATTCTGAGGTCAACAGGGATTGCATTGTACAATTCCTCATGAACAATTAGGTCTACTAATTTGTCAAAGTCCCTGTTCACTCCTTTTGAACCAACGCATTTCTTAAAAAGGAACAGTTTCTCATTTCCAAACTCAGTTAAGGTCTGCCCATCCTGAAATTTTTAACTTCTGAACTTTTGCCTATATTTCTCAGGTATCATTTGGTATGCAAGCAATACTACTACCTTAATTTTATCATAGTCAGAAAATTCTCTTCCCTCCAGAGTCTCTACTCTCTGGAATCCTTTACCTACAAGCTGCGTGCGAACTAGGGTGGCCCACTGCTGTTTGGGCCATCCTTGCTCCAAAGCAGTCTTCTCAAAAAAGGAAAAATATCTGTCTGGGTCACTCTGTAAACTTAGGGACAAAATGTGCAGCTTTAGTTATGTTAAAGTACTGCTCAGGCTCTTGTTCTGAACCTCCTAACCTTTGACTTACTCTCTCCTTAGCTTCTATTAATTTACTTTCACCCTCTAGCACAGCTAGGTTAAGTCTCATCATCGTTTCTTTATCACCTGGAGTAGGTGATCCCTCATGATCACTGTCAACAGGCATGTTTACTGACATAGAGTTTATCCTTAAACTCCAGCTTCCTTCTTACAGCATCAGTGGACAAGTTTTCCCACAGGCACATACAATAACACAAGTTCAATGTAAAATATGCACTTTACCATAGCCACAACTTCTTCCTTCCTCCTCATCTGAAGCAATTACCTGAGCTCTGGTCTGTTGTTGTTGCAGATTAATCCTTTGGGGGTCCAAGGACCCTCTCCGAAACTCGTTCTCAGGGTCCAAGAATTTAAAAAAAAAAAAAAAAAAATCTTATGAAATGATAGAGAATCTTTTTCCGATCATAACGCCACAAAAATTATGAAATTTGATCGAAAACTAACCATTTACGCATCGGCGATTTCGCCCACTTTGAGCCCTATTTTTGGCAAATTTCAATGTTTCAGTCTACTAAAATTATAGCTATTTCGCTAGAACTCCATTTCTGCTATCAATTGAGTACAAGAAACTGCCTATTTACTAATTTCAACTACCCAAAATAGTGGTCAGAAAATGGCAATTTGGCTAATTTCACACAAATTTCAAACGATGCCAATTTCAAAATAGAATCCATAATAAACAAGGCAGACATTCCTGGCACTAAAATAACATCTTCTCTGTTCATTAGTCACGTCTCCAGGCCCCTCTTACATTACTTTTGCTTTCCATTTTGAATTTTTATTCTCACAAAAAAAAGAAGATTTACTGTTATGTATACAACTGCATCATTGTAAAAATGGTATAAATAATATCAGCGCACTTGTGCACGAATATTAGACTCTCCAGTTGATGTGTATTGGATGCATGGTGTGATTTGTTTACTCTTGAACATCGGCCAAAATCGAACATTTTCGCTACTTTGCGCTCAGTTTCCATTGCATATGCCTTATAGTTACCTATAAGGCATATGCAATGGAGGATATTGAAGTGATCTTTCCAGAACTCTCTTTGGGTTAATTCATAGTCTGAGGTTATGTCAAAGCACCTTTGAAACATTGCTTTGGTGTAGAGGTTTTTTGAAGTTTGATATGACCTGCTGGTCCATGGGCTGGAGGAGAGGAGTGGTATTAGGGGGCAAGAACTTCACTCTGACAAACTTAAAATCCTTAACCATTTGCTCTTCAAAGTCTCGAGGATGAGAAGGAGCATTGTCCATTACCAGGAGGCACTTAAGTGGCAATTTATTTTCCAGGAGGTATTTCTTCACACTGGGGCCAAACATTTCGTTGAATCAATCAACACAAATTAGCCTTGGCGACACTGTTTTTCTTGAACACTCTGGAATTTTCAGAGTGATACACCAGTAAAGGCTTCACTTTGAAATCCCCACTAGCATTACCACACAACATGAGAGTTAGCCTATCTTTCATAGGCTTGTGTCCTGGCAGTGCATTTTCCTCCTTCGTGATATAGGTCTTCTTTGGCATTTTCTTCTAAAAGAGGCCTATATTTTCACAATTGAACACTTGTTGGGGTTTGAATTGTTCAGCCTCTATGTACCTCTTGAATTCGTGCACAAATTTTTCAGCCGCACATTTGTCAGAACTTGCAGCCTCTCCATGCCTTACAACATTGTGTATGCCACTTCGCTTCTTGAAATTTTCAAACCAGCCTTTGCTGGCCTTGAATTCATGAACATCAGCACTCGTTCCAGGACTTTTCTTTATGAGATCGTCATGCAACTGCCTTGCCTTTTCGCAAATTATTGATTGTGTAACACAATTTCCTGCTAACTCTTTTTGTCTGATCCACAAAAGCAACAACTTCTCAACTTCTTTGATTATTTGCGATCTCTTTTTCATTATCATATTCTCTCCTTTCGCAACATCAGCTTCTTTGTTTTCCTTTTTCTTCAACAAGATGGAAGTGATGGTTGAATGGGCCTTCCCATACATCCTGGAGAGCTCCCCCACACCCACTCCACTTTCATATTTTTCTATGATCTCTTTCTTAACTTCAATCGTGTTTCTCACTTTTTTTGCCAAAGGGCTGGCACTAGGAGCTTTCTTTTGGGCCCATGGTGGCTTATTTAGCAGTTGCAAGCACTAAAACGAATGAAATATTAAGAAATGTATCATATGAATGCATGAGGTGATCGTCACTCGCTGGTAAACAATGGCACACTGACGCTGAATGGTGTTTTTGTGCTTGCGGTGGCTGGGAGGCCGCTCACACGCGTTTCATACGACCACCAATTTTTAAGCCAATGGACGAAAATCAAACCAATATTTTGCCGAAAAAAGCTGTCGATTTTCAAATTTGCCAATATTCAAGGGGGACGATTTTCAAGGGTCCACTGTAATAAAAAAGTGACTGCGACCATTACAGAAAACGTTACCTGCCTGAAGGGTAACTATAGAAGATCACTCTTACCCTATGCAGAGACTGAAAAAAGTGCGATTTTCTCAATTTTTATTTTTTTTTTTTCAAGTAATCAGCTATGTAAGCGTATCCTGGAATATCTTGGAAGTAAGTCATTGACCTATTTCATGTTGTATTACCATTAATAATAAACAGATTGAAAGGAATTTCCCAACAAACATAAACTAAATGTTTTAATTTTGGGTGGTGACACTTTTGAAGTGTCAGTAAGGGGTGATTCCCTGATTAGCGACAAAATCGTTTACCGACAGGGTCTTAGACCCCTATCTCCGTCGTTAAGTAAGGAGAGACTGTAATGAGTAGTTGGTTGAGCAATCTTCAGCACAGTATACAGTAATGAATTGGAATTTTTTTTAAGTTGAAGTCTTTAATTATTTAGAATTTTTTTTTTTTTTTGAGCAGCTTTTGAGTAACTTGTAGGTATTAAGTACATTTGTCTGGTTAATTTTGGGTGATGAGGTGATTTGATTTGCAGGCAGGGGTCCTTTAGTGTGTTCTGGCAATGAATTCCAGAACTTCGGGCCCTTTGTGTGCATAGCATTTTTGCCTAGGGAGAGATGGACTTGAGGGATATCAAAGAGTGATTTGTCTTATATTATGGCTGTGTGTTCTGTTATAGTTATCAAGGAAGAGTTTGAGAGGAGAGTTTGTATTTGAGTATAGTGTAGGCATAATAATAAGTGTGGATGTTATGTATATTAAGCAAGTTAACACTCTTGAAAAGTGGTGGAGTATGCTGTCTAGTCCAGAAGTTAGTAATCAATTGCACTGCAGCTTTTAATTAAAATTAAAAAAATTTAATTCTTTATTTCTCTGTTAATATTACTATGTGGGGTTTACATATTATATGATATTATTACATATAAAATACTTATTACAAGAAGGCCGCTAGTATGCCTAGGTATGCCTAGGCATTTTGGGCAGACTAATACTAGTTCTTACTCTATATTGACACAAGATATGGATCATACTGGTATTAAGGTTAGGTAATTGTAGTGATTAACTAGATTTACAAAATTGAGGTAGTTCAAACTATTTAAGAACTTAACAATTAGTTTATCTATTAATGGAAATGGTCTCGTTTTGGCATGATACAGTTTCTGTATTGGGGAGTGTCTTAGGCAAACTTATGACTAGCTTAAGAATTATGAAGCAATAGCTGGATTCAGAATTTTATGTTTACAGTTGGGTTATTTAAGGTTTAAGGTGATTTGCTGTGGTTAAGCCCCATGCACAAATACCATAGGTGAGGTAAGGGTAAATGAGAGTGTGGTATAGAGAAAGATAACTGGATAATGCCTCTTCCGATGAGCTTCAAACTTTCAGTGTTGGTATGTCATACTTAGAGGTTTCTGCTTGTAATGGGCTGTGTATATATCAGTTTGATTATAGTAAAAGTGCAATTAAGAGCTGTGGTGTCTATTTAATAACTTGAGAATACCTCTTCTGATTGGCATCAAACTTTCAATACTGGTGTATCTTATTTAGAAGAAGGTTTGGAGTGTTATTGGAGTGTGTATACCTAGAGTATACCTGTATGTACCAGTCTTCCTTTTAATTTTAGTAAGTATGATTTTTTTTTCTTGTGATAACTTGGGAATACCTTTTCTCAATGACTTCAAACTTTAGACACTGATTCTTGTAGCCCAAAAAGGAATAGTTATTATAATTTTACTTCCTCTGAGTTTGACACACCAGTGTTAAAAAAAAAAGTGAAGCATGTCAGAAGAGGATTCCCAAGTTTTGACATGGAAACCATAGAGTAATAAAAAAAGGAAAAAGTATTCCAACAACCACTCTTTTCATTATTTTCAGGAACTGGAGTCAAATAGAACATGAATGCAACAAGACAAAAGAAATGTTTTGTGAAGAATTTCAAGAACGAGCTTCAGTTGTGTGTATGAATCCAAATTTAAGCAACAACTCAGGATTGCACCACAAAACTTATGAGTGGAAGACAGCTCCATCATATATATGTCACGCTTTCCTTCTCTTTTCACTATTCCTTCAAGTATTTTTTGAGATAAACAGAGCAAAGAAGGTATGATGTTTTAAAGTGAAGTACAGTGGACCCCCGGTTTTCGTAATTAGTAATTTGTTCCAGAATGCTGTTCAAGTGCCGTTACCAAATGAATTTGTTCCCATAAGGAATAATGTGAATTAGATTAGCCCTTTTAGACCCCCAAAAATACACTTACAAAAGCACTTACAAAAATACACTTATATAATTGTTCGAGTTTGGAGCAGTACGAAAACCGGGGTCCACTGTATGTTTATTACATATTAATGATCTCTGGATAGTTCATAGTACAGTAGACCATCATTTAGCATGAGTTTATGTGGCACGATTTGGGTATTGCACTATGTAAAATTAACTTTACACGGTTCGCGGGAGGGGAAAAAATTTTGAGCGCGCGGTCACCCAGGGTGGGTTACACCATTTAGTCAGTGGGGGGTGACCTACTGCTATCCCCTGCCACCCTCACCCACCCACACCACCCTCCCAGCCTTCAGTTTGGTTCATATGCGTGCAGGACGACAATAATCGGGAAGCTCGCTGTGTTTATTTACATACATTTTCTCATTTTCATTGCATTTTGATAAATCTGCCAAGCAGTCATGGCACCCAGTAAGCATACAAGTGTTCCTGCAAGTGACAAGAAAAGGTTTAAGCGTTCAAGTCTAGGAATTACCAAGAAAATCAAGATATTATATAAGCTTAAGAGTGTTACTTTGTACACATAAAAAGAGGTAAACATAAGTTTGTGTGAATGACTTGACTGACTTGACTGACTTGACTGACTGACTGACTTGACTGAATGACTGACTTGACTGACTGACTTGACTGACTGACTTGAATGACTGACTTGACTGACTGACTTGACTGACTGACTGACTGACTGACTGACTGTACTTGACTGACTGAATGACTTGACTGACTGACTGACTTGACTGACTGACTGACTTGACTGACTGATGACTGACGACTGACTGACTGCGACTTCGACTGACTGACTTGACTGCTGAATGACTGACTGACTGAATGACTTGACTGACTGACTTGAATGACTGACTTGACTGACTGACTGACTGACTTACTTGACTGACTGACTTGACTGACTGAATGACTTGACTGACTGAATGACTTGACTGAATGACTTGACTGAATGATCAAGGACCTTCAACCGTTCCCAGTAATTTAGGTGCTTTATCATACTTATGTGTGCTGTGAAAGTTCTTTGTACACTCTCCAGGTCTGCAATGTTGCCAGCCTTGAAGGGGGCTGTTAGTGTACAGCAGTATTCCAGCCTAGAGAGAACAAGTGATTTGAAGAGTGTCATCATGGGCTTGGCATCCCTAGTTTCGAAGGTTCTCATTATCCATCCTATCATTTTCCTAGCCGATGAGGTAGATACATTGTTGTGGTCTTTAAAGGCGAGATCCTCTGACATTATCACTCCCAAGTCCTTCACATTTCTTTTTTGCTCTATTGTATGGTTAGAATTTGTCATATACCTTGATACATTTTTTATTTCCTCAAGTTTTCAATATCTGAGTAGTTGAAATTTCTCCTCGTTGAACTTCATATTGTTTTGAGTGGCCCATTTGAAGATTTGGTTGATGTCCGCTTGGAGTTTTGCAGCGTCTTCAATGGAGGTCACTGCCATGGCAATCCAGGTGTCATCCACAAAGGAAGACATGGAGCTATAGCTTACATCTCTGTCTATGTCAGAAATGAGGATGAGGAATAGAATGGGAGCGAGTACTGTGCCTTGTGGAACAGAGCTTTTCACCGTGGCTGCCTGGGACTTTACTCTGTTTACTATTACTCTTTGTGTTCTATTTGTCAGGAAGTTATAGATCCATCTACCAACTTCTCCTGTTACATTTCTTTATCACACATTTTGTGTGCTATTACGCCATGGTCACACTTGTCGAAAACTTTTGCAAAGTCTGTGTATACTACATCTGTACAGTGGACCCCTGAGTATCGTAATTAATCCGTTCCAGGAGCTAGTACTTAACACGAAGTTTACGAAATTCGAACCATTATTTCCCATAAGAAATAATGTAAATACAATTAATCCGTTCCACAAAAAAATATTCACATGCTAAATTAAAAACAATATATATATATATACATTTACTTACCTTTATTGAAGAGTTGCAGGCATCTGGAAGGTAGAGTTGCTGATAGGGGCAGGGAGTTAGTGGTTGGAAGGGGAATCCCCGTCCAAAAGGACTTCAGGTAACTATCTGCCTGGAGTCTACCTGGAGAGAATTCCAAGGGTCAACGCCCCCGCGGCCCGGTCCGTGACCAGGCCTCCTGTTGGACCCGAGCCTGATCAACCAGTTGTTACTGCTGGTTGCACGCAGTCCAACGTACGAACCACAGCCCGGCTGGTCAGGTACCGACTTTAGGTGCCTGTCCAGTGCCTGCTTGAAGACAGCCAGGGGTTTGTTGGTAATCCCCCTGATGTATGCTGGGAGGCAGTTGAACAATCTTGGGCCCCTGACACTTATTGTGTTGCCCCTCAACGTGCTAGTGGCACCCCTGCTCTTCATTGGGGGGATGTTACATTGCCTGCCGAGTCTTTTGCTTTCATAGGGAGTGATTTTTGTGTGCAAGTTTGGTACTAAGCCCTCGAGAATTTTCCATGTGTATATAATAATGTATCTCTCCCGCCTGCATTCTAGAGAGTACAGGTTTAGGAACTTCAAGCGTTCCCAGTAGTTGAGGTGGTTTATCGCACTTATGCGTGCGGTGAAGGTTCTCTGCACATTTTCAAGGTCAGCAATTTCACCCGCCTTGAAAGGTGCTGTTAGTGTGCAGCAATATTCTAGCCTAGATAGAACAAGCGATCTGTAAAGTGTCAACATGGGCTTGGCATCCCTGGTTTTGAAGGTTCTCATTATCCATCCTGTCATTTTTCGAGCAGATGCAATTGCTACTTTGTTATGGTCCTTGAAGGTGAGATCCTCTGACATGATCACTCCCAGGTCTTTGACATTAGTTTTTCGCTCTATTGTGTGGTTGGAATTAGTTTTGTACTCCGAAGAGTTTTTAATTTCTTCACGTTTTCCGTATCTGAGTAATTGAAATTTCTCATCATTGAACTTCATATTGTTTTCTGCAGCCCATTTAAAGATTTGGTTTATGTCTGCTTGGAGTCTAGCCGTGTCTTCAACGGTGGACACTGTCATACAGATTCGGGTGTCATCTGCAAAGGAAGACACAGCACTGTGGCTTATATCCCTGTCAATATCTGATATGAGGATGAGGAATAGGATGGGAGCAAGTACTGTGCCTTGTGGAACAGAGCTTTTCACAGTAGCTGCCTCAGACTTTACTCTGTTGACTACTACTCTTTGTGTTCTATATGTTAGGAAATTATAGATCCATCTACCAACTTTTCCTGTTATTCCTTTATCACGCATTTTGTGTGCTATTACACCATGGTCACACTTGTCAAAGGCTTTTGCAAAATCTGTGTATATAACATCTGCATTCTGTTTACAGTGGTACCCCGACTTACGATATTAATCCGTCAGAGAGGGCATATTTTAAAGCGAAACAATCGTAAAACGAATCAATTTTCCCCATAAGAAATAATGGAAATAAATTTAATCCGTCCAAGACTTCCAAAAGTAGTTAAATAAAATATTTTTTAGAACTTTTGGACATTAAATAATACAGAATTGAATAAAGAATACATAAATACATGCAAATATTGTACAATAACATGTCACTTACATTTATTGAAGAGTTGTTGATGTGTGGAGGACGGGAGGAGGGGAGAAGGTGGAGTAGTATGCTAGTGTTTGGAAGGGGAATCCCCTTCCATTAACACTGCAGGTGGTAAGTTCTTTTCTGGGGTTACTTCCCTTTTTCTTTGAATGCCACTAGGACCAGCTTGAGAGTCACTAGACCTCTTTCTAACAACAAATTTGTCCAGGGAGCTCTGTGTCTGGCGATTCTTTAACACATCCCTGAAATGACACACCACTGTGTCATTGTACAGGTTGCCAGCACGGCCTGCAACAGCATGGTTAGGGTGATATTCATCCATAAATGCTTGCACCTTGCTCCACATTCCACAAATGTCCTTAATCCTTGAAGAAGGCACATTCTTCCATTTTTGTTCCACCTCCACCTCTGAACCATTGTCCTGACCTCTGCTCTCTTGTTCCAGTTGCTGTTGAAGCTCTTGCAGATCTTCAGTGGTTAGCTCTTCCTTGTGCTCCTCCACCAACTGTTCCACAGATCACAGATGCACCTTTTGCAACAACAGCTTCCTTGATTTTACTTGAATATTTCTTATCCACAATGGTAGCGATGGTAGAATAGGGTTTACCATACAGCCTGGCTAGCTCACTGATACGCACTCCACTTTCATATTTTTCTATTATCTCCTTCTTCACTTCTATCGTACATATATTTCTGTTCCTCTTTGCCACAGGCTTAGCACTAGGATCTTTCCTTGGACCCATGGTAGCTTATTTAGCAGTTGCAAGCACTAAAAACAGCAGTGGAATAATGACAATATACTGGTATGAATGCGTGGGTGTAGGTGGGTGGTCGCTCTCGCTTGTAAACAATAGCACTGACGCTCCCTGGAGTGCGCGCTCAGCTGGGCGCCAGCGGACAGGTCCGTCGAATGTCGGTAAACGAAGCAAACATCGTAAGCCACAAACAAATTTCTTACGTTATAAATATCGGTTACCGAAAATAACGTAAGATGATAACATCGTAAGCCGGGGTTCCACTGTATCTTCTAGAGGATCCAGGACCTTGTCGTAGTGGTCCAGTAGTTGGGACAGACAAGTCCCTCTCTGGGGTTACTTCCCTTTTTGGTCTTTTAATGCCACTAGGACCAGCTTGAGAGTCACCAGACCCCTGCCTGGTGAAGTAACTGTCCAGAGTCCTCTGTTTCTGGCAACCCTTCAACACTTTCCTGAAGTGCGACATGGCTCTGTCACTGAAGTGGCTGCACAGAAGGCTCATTTCAGCTTGCTCAGGGTGGTGTCTTTCAACAAATGTCTGCAACTCATTTCACTTTGTACACATCTCCTTAAGCACTGAAGAGGGCACCTCCTTCTGTCTCTCACCCTCCTCCTTTGAAGCAATAACCTCAGCTGTGGTCTGTTGCTGTTCCAGATGAAGCTCTTGCAGCTCTTCAGTTGTTAGCTCACCCTGTGGGCCTCCACCAACTCTTCCACATCCTCACCACTCACCTCCAACCCCAGGCTGTTCCCCAATGCCACAGTAGAGTCCACAACAGGCACAGGGTCGTCAGGGTCAAGGTCAGGGTCAGCCTCAAATCTTTCAAAATCCCTCTGTTGGACACAACCTGGCCACAATGGTCTCCAAGCAGAGTTCAAAGTCCTGGAAGTCACTCCCTCTCAAGCCTTACCTATAAGGCGTATGCATTGCACAATGTTGAAGTGATCTTTCCAGAACTCTCTTAGGGTCAACTCAGTGTCCAAGGTCACTTCAAAGCACTTTTCAAACAGTGCTTTGGTGTACAGTTTCTTGAAGTTGGAAATGACCTGCTGGTCCATGGGCTGGAGGAGAGGAGTGGTGTTAAGAGGCAAGAACTTCACTCTGATGAAATTAAACTTGTAAGACAAACACTCTTGCAAGTTGTGAGGGTGAGCAGGAGCATTGTCCAGCATCAGGAGGCACTTGAGTGGCAATTTCTTTTCCAAGAGGTATTTCTTCACAGTAGGGCCAAACACTCCAGTCACCCATTCCTTGAAAATCTCCATAGTGACCCATGCCTTGGTGTTAGCCTTCCAATGCACACACAAATTATTCTGGTCAACACTGTGATTCTTGAAGGGTCTGGGATTTTCATAGTGATACACCAGTAAAGGCTTCACTTTAAAATCCCCACTAGCATTAGAACAAAACATGAGAGTTAGCCTGTCTTTCATAGGCTTGTGTCCTGGCTGTGCCTTTTCCTCCTGAGTAATGTAGGTCCTGTTGGCCATTTTCTTCCAAAACAGGCCTGTTTCATCACAGTTAAACACTTGTTGGGGGAGGAATTGTTCAGCCTCTACGAACCCCTGGAATTCATGCACAAATTTTTCAGCTGCACGTTTGTCTGAGCTGGCTGCCTCACCATGCCTCACAACACTGTGTATGCCACTACGTTTCTTAAACCTCTCAAACCATCCTTTGCTGGCTTTAAAATCACTTGTCTCACCACTGGTTGCAGGCATTGTCTTGACAAGATCTGCGTGCAACTTCCTTGCCTTTTCACAAATTATCGCCATGGAAATACTATCACCCGCTCTCTGTTTTTCATGGATCCACACAAACAACAACTTCTCAACCTCATCCACTGTTTTCGATCTATTTTTCGTTAACATAGCAACCCCTTTTGCAACATTAGCTTCCTTGATCTCATTTCTCTTTGCCAGGATAGAGCTGATAGTAGAAGGGGTTTTGTTGTACATCCTGGCAAGATCACTCAGACGTACGCCACTCATATTTTTCTATAATCTCTTTCTTCAGTTCGATGGTGTTCCTCACTTTCTTTACCACAGGGGTGCCACTAGGAAGCTTCTTTGGACCCATGGTGACTTATTTCACAGTGACAATCACTAAAGCACCAAAAAAAAACACCAAATGTAGTGTGAATGTTTGAAAGAGTGCGCTAGGTAATGTTCTCTCAATGGTAAACAACGCTTCACTGGCGGCATCCTGCGTCCCGCGCAGGCGCGGAGCAGGCGGACAGGTCTAATACGTTACGAAACACGAGCCGTTTTACGATTCTCGAAATCGTAAAAGCTTACAAATACGTGTTTACGAAATAAGAACCTTACGAAACTCGGGGGTCCACTGTATTTAGTTTATCCTCAACAGCATCAAGGATCCTGTCATAGTGGTCTAGGAGCTGAGACAGGCAGGAGGAACCTGCTCTAAACCCGTGTTGCCCTGGGTTGTGTAATTGATGGGTATCTAGGTGGTTGTGATCTTGCTTCTTAGAACCTTCTCAAAGTTTTTTTGTTGAATGCTAAAGCACGATCTGTAGCTTTTGCAATTGTTTGGCCGCCACCCTTGTGGAGGCAATAAGGCTTGCTGTTTTTAGTTTGTAGCGGATGACCCCCAACCATGCTTCCTCTCCATAGAATGCCGGAAGGCACATCAAGATAGGGCTTCTTTCAATTTTGATGAATAATTGAGTTCATGAGTCTGGGCCCGGCTGAGAGTGCATTGTGGTATGTCATTTATTGCTTTTCAAATCTTCAGAGTTAGAATAATATCCGAGATTTTGAGATGACCAATTTTCCTTTTGTTCATAAAGACTCCATTTGATTGTCACTTAGTCTAGGTGCAGTTGCTCGCTTGAATCCTGAGTCGTATTGGGACTTTTAACTCCTTGATTGTCAGTGAACCTCTAATCCTGAGTGCCATTCTGTTGTCGCAATATTCAAAAAAAAAAAACAGGATTTTTTACCTAATACTACTCAGATATGGAGGTAAAGTTGGCAGAAATGAGCCGCGTATGGCAACAGCGGTAATGCGCCACTAGTAAACATTGTTTATCCTTATCTATAGATTTCTTTGTTTTTTTCACTATTTTCTTTTTTTTTACTTAATTCTATGTGGCTCAGAGGCTACAGCATGCAGCCACAAGTGGCAGGTGAAATGTATATATACATTCTGTATGCAATAAAATAATAATATAAACATTAGTATCTTTATATTGTTTATAAAACTTGCATACAAACTAACAATACAAAAAAATCTTATTACTATTGTTGTATAATATATATACAAATGTACAGTCACTGGACATGTTCGTAATAGTTCTGCAGCTTGTGGAACTTTTGAAACATGCACAGTGCAGGTTTTATTCACATAAAACGCACGTCTCTGCATTTTTTGTGTTTTTTATATGCACAGACAAACATATCTTCTGAGCAGTTTTCTTCAAAATAGTAGCAGGCAGTTGTGTTAGGTAGTTATGAGCTATTATTATTGCTTTTAATTTGTTTAATCTGAATTTAATTAATTTTATAATGAAGACAAAAGTACAAAAACCAGGTTCAATTTCATAGCTTAAATACTCACCTTTTACTCATTGTGATACTATCTGCTAAAAAATTCTTACAATTTAGTTTTAAGTAATTAAGTCTGCTCAAAATGCCCTGCATACTAGGGGCTTTGGCATACACCCTATGTATCTCAATAATCAACAATTTTGTATCATGTCCAAATAAAAATATTATTATTATTACATATTATTATCCTAGGTTGATGGTCGTCTGGCCGCTATTCTTCCTACATTCCTTCCCACTCCTTCCTTCCTTCCTTCCTTCTTCCTTCCTTCCTTCCTTCCCTTCCTACCTACCTCCCACTCTATCTACCTACCTACTCCTTCCTTCCTTCCTTCCTTCCTTACTACCTTTCATCTCGTCCTTCTTCCTTTCTTCCTTCTGGTTTCTATAAATACACACATATCACTGACACGGCCTAGAACGCATATAAGCTTCTGGAAGCTGGTTGTTGTGTCTGGGTCATCATTCCTAATTCTTCCTTCCTTCCTGTTATCTTCTAACTCTTCCTACATTCCTTCCTTCCTTTCCTTCTGGTTTCTTATAAATACACACATAGTCACAGGACATGTCAGAATCATATAAGCTTCTGGAAGTTGTTGCCAGTCAGGTCATCATTCTGACCTTCCTTCCTTCCTACATCTTTCTAACCTTCTTCCATTCCTTCCTTCCTTTCATCTGCCCCTTTCCTTTCTTTTTCCTTCCTTCTATTTCATATATACTATTATAATCACTGACACTTCATAGACTGCTATTAGCTTCTAAGCTGGTTGTTGTTTCTGTGCAATATTCCTTCCTTCCTTTATTCCTTCCTTCCTATTTCTCCAACCTTCCTTGCCAGTCCTCTTCCTATGGCTGCCACTCCACTACCTTCCTTCCTTTCTTTTCATCTCTTCCTTCTGGTTTCTATATATACGCATATATATTTCACTGACACTTTATAGAACTGATATGCATAGTCTCTAGCCATTGTTAGAGGTGGATCTGTAAATATGTTGAGCTTCAGTGCATGCTGTCAAAATGACATATTATACCATCATCACCACCTCACTGCCTGTCAACACTATGGGGTCCCACGTCCTTCCCCACAGTCCTTCCTACTCTACTGTATTTTTACCTAATTACGTACCTACTTATGTACCTACTTACCTACCTACTTGCTTACCTACTTGCCTCACTTACTTGCCTACCTACTTACTTCTTACCTAACTCAACCTATTTCTATTGTTCTATAATATATAGGTTAACATATATAATGATTCAGATGACTCCATCAACTTCCTTATTTTGAAGTGTGGACTTCTCTCATCTCCTTTCTTCTTCTTTGTTCTTCCTTTCCTCCACTTCCTTCCTTTTCTTTCTTCCTCTTTCCTTCCTTCCTTTCCTTCCTCTTTCCTTCTTTCCTTCCTTTTCATCTTCTTCTTTCCTTCCTTCCTTCCTTCACATTCCTCCTTCATTTCTTTCTTTTTTCCTTCCCTTCCCTTCTGGGTATCCTGGGTACTGCTTTCAGTCACAAACTCCTCAAACCATGAAATTCATCTTCGATGACACTTCCATCTGTGTTAGAGCTATCATTGAGGAAGAAACAGTCCATGCGCCTGGGAGTCAGATAATTTTACCGCTAGGCACAGGAATGTTGACTAATAAAATGGCTCGCACAATGCACCACTGGCTGTCCCATTTTTTTTTATACTGCGCACACTGACCACACAGACCCATTCTCTCACATGTAGGCCTACCAGCTTTCCTGTTTGATTTGAGGCCGCTAGAATTTAGCGCATAGATACCAACAGTGGCTCGTAAGACGCATGTATATATACGATCAACCAGCCAAAGGTTAATATCTCATCCATTTCTGCTGTCATCTGTGTATGTCTGTCCGCCAAGTGTAGAGCCCAATAATGGATGTTGTTTTTCCCTAGATTTGGCATAGGAGAAGAAGTATTTTTTTTTTCAATTTCCTTTTATGGCTTTCAGTTCTTCCTGCATTCTGTCTCCTTGTAAGATTTGATATTCTGCAATTTTATTGACCAGTGCCTCTACGACATTTCAGATACATTGGCCCTCTCAGCAGCTGCAGACTCCCTTTCGCCTTCGGCCTGTATAGAGCATCTCTCTTCTAGTTTACATCTTCTCTTCTTTTCTTAATGGAATGTGTCTTGAGTAGATCTCGCGCGAACCGCAGAGTTTATTTTTCTATAGTAACTGTTCTGGATTCATGTTGTCTGTATTATTCTCCCAGCATGTTTCATTTAGGACATGGTTGACTTGATCCCACAAAGTTTTTATTAAATTGAATTCTGTGAAGAGACCTTTCATGACTGTTCACATTTGCTGGTCAGGAGCCCTAAAAGCACATGTCTGTACTCTATGTTGTGATCTGAGTGGCTGTCTTTGATACGTTATATTCCGTATCGATCGCTTTCACGTTTAGGCAAGATGAAACTGCAGCCAGCCTTCTGCAGTCTTCCAGGCCCTGAAGAGGTTTGCTTACCAGCGCATCATAGAGATTCACAGTTTCACAAAAAAAAAGTAGTTCTTCATCTGCGCTGCCTTCCAAAAGCATCTTCTGCTAAACATTGTTTGTTATACTTCATTTTTAGGTGTCTCAAGTTGAAATTCCTAGTAGTAGACATGTTTAAAGTGTGGAGTTGGGAGTATTTATTTTCGTATATTAAGTCACTTCAAAAAGCTGCTCCTGGAATTGCTGGAAGTTGCATCTGAGGCTTCTCAGATACTGTAACTCACACACAATGACAAGGTTTTGGTTTTCTGCCCTACTGCCTCTCAAAAATCCTCAACTAAGCACCATTTGAGGTGTTTAGTTCGAAAATGAGCGATCCCAGACGACAGACTACCTCCTTGTTGCCTGTTTAGTTTGTCGCATCTGAATAGGTTATAACTCCTGGGATCCGTACGTTGTCATAATGATCCTTTATGTGTCTCGGTGTGAATGCCGCAAACATTGCATTTGACTCCGTGAATGTCCCTTGATGTAAGGAATTTTGTTGTTTTACGCTTAGACCCTGTATGTTTGCAAAGACAAATGTCATGAGACAGGAATTTAGGGGGTTTTATTTGCTAGCTCTAATATTCTTCTGAGGAGTCAGTGTCCGTGTCCTCTGCTCATAAGTTTGCCTAAATATCTCCAACATAGGAGTTTGAATAGAAACCTGCATCATGCCAAGACAAAGCCATTCTCATTGCTAAATTTACAAACTGTAATGCAGTTACCTAGTCTTAATATCAATATGCTCCATAACCTGTGAATATAAAGGTTAGTCTGCCTGAAATGTCTAGTTATGCTGAATATGATAGTGTCTCTCTTTGTAATTAGTACAGGACCTGAAGTTTCAAACTTAATCCGTTCCATGAGCTAGTTCTAAAGTCAACGTCAACAAGTCAAAGCAATATTCATAAGAAATAATGGAATATAAATAACTGCTCCAGGAACCTAAAAATATTCACAAAAATACATTTTTTTAAAGAATAACTACAGTTTTACATACAGAAAAAATTATACATATTATAGTTATTAAAAATAAAAAAAAATTTTTACTTTTTAAGGGATATAAAGTTTTTAACCCAAAGGGGTTTTTTGAGAAAGCTGGTGGGCCCCCATGTGAGAGAATGGGTCTCCATGGTCAGTGTGCGCAGTAAAAAAAAAGGGGGCCAGTGGCTTTTTGGGGGGAAAAATTTCGAGTCCATGTTCGATGCCAGCGGAAAAAAATATCTGACTTTCCCCGGGAATTTGGGGGCTCCCCCCTTTTCCCCCGTGATAGCCCTTCACAGAGGGAAAAGGGTTCCAAAAATAAATTTTTGGTTTGAGGTTTTTAAAAAAACAATCCCCCAAAATACCAGGGAAGGAAGGAAGAAAAAAGAAAAAGGGGAAAAGATGAGGGAAAAAAATGGGGGGAAGGAAGGAAGGAAAGAAGAGATGAGAGGAAGGGAAAGGGAAAGGAAAAAAAGAGATGAGGGGAAAGGGAAAGGGAAAAAAAGAAGTAAGGAAGGAGGAAGAAAGGGGAAAAAAATAAAAAAGAAAGAAAGGAAGGAAGAGATGAGAGGAAGAAAGGAAAAAAGAATAAGAAAGGAAAAAAAAAAAAAAGAATGAAGGAAGAAAGGAAGGTAGGAAAAAAGAGATGAGAAAAAGGAAGGAAGAGAAGGGGGGAAGGAAGGAAAATAAGTAAGAAATGAAGGAAAAAAGGGAAAGGGGGAAAATAAAGGGAAAAAAGGGAAGCTAGGAAGGATTTTTGGGGAAAAGACATGCAACCCCTTTTTGTGTTGACAGGTTGACAGGCAGTGGGGGTGGTGAATAAATAATATGTCATTTTTAATGCCACCCTGATCCAAATTTTGATTCAAACAGTTTCCAAAATAATGTTTTTTAGGGGTCCCAAGGGGAAATTATCATGTGTCAGGGTGTGAACAACCCTTGAAGGAATTTACGGTTCCTGGACATGGGGGGAGAGCCACAATTTTTTAAGGGCGAAAGTACTTGGCGGGGGCAGTGGGAAGGTTAGTGTGCCCAGGTGATTTCCACTTGGGACCCCAAAATAATTAAGTAAAATAAATATGTTCAAGTGAAAGAAATACAGTGAATAGGGTTTTATTATACCACAAGAAACAAAGTGGATATACAAGGGCATCGCATGGAGTTGGGCAACTACAGGTATACAGGCTGTACAGGCTCCGGGTATCTCATCATGCGGGGGTTTTTGGGGGCGGGGTGAGTTCCAATTACCTAACCGCCAAGCTTTTTTTTTAACGGCAACCCCTTAGTAAGATAAGGGAAAAGGATATCAAGTACTGGCAAGTGGCAATTGGTAATTTTAGTAGAAAAGGGCGAAGACGGTGAAGTACAGAATAATTAACTGGGAGATCAGGTGTGAGAGGTCAGGGCCGGGTGTGGAATGCAGACGACGGGTTG
>WNWK01013779.1:0-23577 GCA_009830355.1 Cherax destructor | reverse complement strand
GGGACGAGACTTTTTGCAGTTTACTGGGTAATTCATAATATATTGAAACTAAGTGATTTGTGATCGCTTTCCCCAAGCTCATCATTAACCTCAAGATTATTAATTAGTGATTCTTTGTTGGCAAAACCAAGTCAACAGATTTTTTCCCTCTAGTTGGTTCTATCACAAACTGTTTTAAAAAGCAATCCTGAACCATATCAAGAAAGTCACCAGACTAAAGATTTCCTATCACATTGTTCCAATCAATTTGTCTAAAGTTAAAATCTCCCATTAACACAACATTTTCATATCTAGATGCCTTATGAATTTCATCCCATAGCAGCTTACTGCACTCCCTATTATGGGGTTAAATCCGAATGGGGACTTGTAACAAGTGGTGTTCCACAGGGATCAGTCTTAGGCCCGTTGTTATTTATAATATATATCAATGACCTTGACGAGGGAATTACCAGTGATATGAGCAAATTCGCCGACGAACGAAGATAGGTAGGATAATTGATTCAAACATAGATGTCATAGAACTTCAGGAAGATTTAGACAAACTTAATTCGTGGTCAGAAAAGTGGCAGATGCAGTTCAATGTAGATAAATGCAAGGTTCTGAAGCTCGGGAGTGTCCATAACCCAAGCACTTATAAGTTAAATAACGTAGAACTTAGCCATACAGATTAGTAGAAGGACTTGGGGTGATGGTAGCAGCAACCTTAAACCAAGACAGCAATGCCTAAGCATACATAATAAGGCAAATAGATTACTGGGATTTATATCAAGAAGTGTTAGCAACAGAAGTCCAGAGGTTATATTACAGCTTATACATCATGTAAGGCCTCACCTATATTACGCAGCTCAGTTCTGGTCTCCATATACAGAATGGACATAAATTCGTTAGAAAACATTCAGCGTAGAATGAGTAAATTAATACATAGCATTAGAAATCTTCCTTACGAAGAAAGATTGAAGACCCTAAAATTACATTCACTTGTAAGACGTAGAATGAGGGGAGACATGATCGAGGTATACAAGTGGAAAATGGGTATTAACAAAGGGGATATAAATAAGGTCTTCAGGGTATCTCTCCAAGTGAGAACCCGCAATAATGGATTCAAGTTAGATAAGTTTAGATTTAGAAAGGATATAGGAAAGTATTGGTTTGGAAATAGGGTAGATGATGAGTGGAACAGTCTGCCTAGTAGGGTTATTGAAGCAAGGACCTTGGGTAGTTTTAAATTTAGGTTGGATAAATTCATGAGTGAGAGGGGTTGGATTTGAGTGGGAATTGCACATGAGTAAATAAAATTATCAAAGCTTATTTCTTGGGTAGCATTGAAAATTTGGTTGAACAAATATTCTGTTAGTGGGATGGAATGTGAAGGACCTGCCTAGTATGGGCCAACAGGCCTGCTGCAGTGTTCCTCTTTTCTTATGTTCTTATGTTTGGGGGCCTATAAATCACACTTAAAATTAATTTTTCAACCCCCTCAAGAAACTGTAGCCAAACAGATTGTGTCCGATATTTCTAATCTTATATCATGTCTAACACAACAATTTAAATTATCTCTGACATACATCGCCACTCCACCACCCTTCCTGTTGACCCTATCAGTGTGGAATAGTTTATAACCCTGTATGTTGCATTCACAAGGCATATCTCTATCTTTCAGGTCTCTGTTATAGCAATAATATCTATATTACCTGCACTTGCAAGTAATCTTAGCTCATCCATCTTATTTCTTAGACTCCTACTATTTGTATAGTAAACTTTAAGTGAGCTAGTCACTCGTTTCTCTCTACTATCTCTCTTTGTTTGCTGGTCAATTGCTTTGCCTTTACTAGCAACTTTATTTTGAATATTGTCTTTTAAACATATACCTGGGGTATCCTGGTAATATCTACTGTTTCCAACCCTAATACTGCAGCTTGATTGTTTCCCACAAACACCCATACCTCTATAATCTATCAGTTTAAAGTCCTAGACAAGTCATCAATTACCCCCTCAATCAAATTGGCTAATGCAACCACTCCAGCCCCAGAGAGATGAACTCCATCCCTTGCATACATATCACGTTTGCCATAGAATTTGTCCCAGTTATCAATGAATGGGATTGCAAGTTCTTTGCAGTAACTGCTAGCCAGCAATTTATATAAATTGCCCTAGACATCCATTCATTGCCCACTCCCTTTCTAGGCAAGATGCTACATATGATTGGGATCCCTCCCTTAGAGCTGACTACTTCTATGGCTCACCTGTACTTATCCAGTAGCTCCTGTCTTTTGCCTTTCCCACCAGCACTAAGACAGATAATGGGCTTGTTCCTATTACCTGACATATTATCCAACCTGCTTCCAGTGGAATATCCGAGGCCTCAGGGGTAACAGGGGTGAGCTTCAGGTGTTGCTCTCCCAGTTTTCCCCTATTGGGCTCTGTTTGCAAGAACCCAAATTACAATCCACTGTTATCAGGCCCTTTTCAGGCTATAATTTGTTATATTCATCGGATCCTTTTTCCGATGGAACCTTTAACGAAAGTGCTCTTCTTATACGCACTGGTGTTCCATACCGTCAGCTCTATGTCCTTCTTCCTTACATTACACCGCAGCCTGTATCCACTTGAATAAGTGGTATACACTCTGTTCTTTTTATCTCTCCTTCGGGGCATTGTCTATCCCAGATGTTGATTTTCTGGGTTTTTTCCTTACCGCCACCCTTCTATTACTTTAGCATTTTAATGCACACCACTTTCTCTGGGAGGGTTGCATTGACTCTGTGGCATTCAGTTGGAGGCATTTCTTGCTCTTCCTCCATGTTTTAAATACGGGTACTCTTACCCATTTTGATCCCGAACTCATTCTTTCTCCTGCATCGATCTTTCCATCTGCTCTTCATCAACTGTCCTTGACTTCACCTGGTCTGTCTTCCCAGACTTACATGACAGCGATCATTTCCCAATCATCCTTAAGTCCCTCTGTTTTCTCCACCCCCATTGCCCACGCTGGCAATTTGACCGGGCGAAATGGGACCTTTACGCACATCTTACTGCCTTTCATGAGGTTCCTACTCGTCCTCCATTGATAAGGTTTACATCTCTTTTCGTCCCCCCATCTTCACAGCGGCTTCACATTCTATTCCCAAACCTCGGGCAAGCATCCTCAGAAGTGCGTGCCTTGGGGTCTCCTGCTTGTGCTCGGGCAGTGAGTTTGAAACGCGCTGCATGGGGCAGGTATCGGTATAACAGAACCACAGAGAGACTCTTTGATTTCAAGCAGAAGAGAGCTATTGCTCGCCGTGTCATACGTGATGCTAAACGCACTTGTTGGCGAGATTAGGTTTCTACTGTCACTTCGGCTTCCTCGATGAGTGCAGTCTGGAAGAAAGTGCGGAAATTGAGTGGTAAATTCTCCCCCGACCCGGCTCCTGTTCTTCAGGTTGCTGGTGTCGATATAGCACACCCTCTTGCCGTTGCCACTGAAATTGGTAATCATCTCGTCCGCATTTCTCAGGGCTCCATCTATTCCCTGTTCCTTTCTTCTAAGCTGCCAGCGAGTTAAAGCTCCTTAGATTTTTCTTTCTTAGAGAAGAATCCTATAATGTACCTTTTACCCTTCATGAACTGGAGGCAACACTCTCTGCTTGCCGATCATCGGCAGCTGGGCCTGACGGCATACATATTCGTATGCTACAACATTTACATCAGTCTGCTCTTACTGTCCTCTTACGACTCTTTAATCTCATATGGTCGCAAGGAGTTCTTCCCAGTTGTGGAAGTCTGCTATTGTTCTCCTTTTCGAAAACCAGGTACTACGGGACGTGATTCCTCTCACTACCGTCCCATCGCTCTTACCAGCGCAGTTTGCAGTGATGGAACGTCCTAGTTATAGACGTTTGATGTAGTATTTAGAGACTCACATAGTCTCTCCTAGTCAATATGGCTTCGTAAGGGCCGCTTCTGCCATTGACCCTTGCTGCGCTTGGATACGTATATTCGTAATGCCTTGCGAATAACCATTTGGTTATCGCTATCTTTTCGACCTTGAGAAGGCTTATGACACAACTTGAGATATAATATCTTGGCCCAGGCCCACTCCTTAGGCCTCCGAGGCAACCTACCATTCTTTCTTAAGGCCTTCTAACTGACAGACATTTCCGGTCTGGGTTAGTAATGAACTCTCCCGAATTTGTCCAAGCTGAAGGTGTCCCCAGGGATGTGTTCTGAGCACAACACTCTTTCTGCTTGCTATAAATAATCTGGCATCTGTTCTCCCATCCAATATTTGGTCATCGCTCTATGTGGATGACTTTACTATAGCTTGTGCAGGTGCTGACTGTCACCTCATTGCAGTTTCCCTCCAGCATGCCATCAACCGGGTTTCTGATTGGGCCACCACTCACGGGTTTAAATTTTCTAGTGGCAAAACTCATCAAATTATGTTTACTAGACGTTCAGTGGTCTCTGATTATCCATTGTACCTATACGGCTCACGTATCCCAGAACGTGATACAGTCAGGTTTCTCGGCCTCCTGTTCGACCGTCGATTGTCCTGGAAACCTCACATTACCTCTCTGAAGGCAACTTGTCACACCAGGCTGAAGTTTTCTTAAAACCCTCGCACATCTTTCATGGGGGCTGATCGTCGAACCCTCCTTCGCCTACATTCATCCCTAATTTTGTTGAAACTCGATTATGGTGACCAGATATATTCTGCGGCCTCCCCTGCTACTCTTTCCATCCTTAATCCCATCCATCACCAAGGATTATGCTTATACCTTGGTGCATTTCGTTCTTCCCCGGTTGAGAGCCTCTATGTAGAAGCGAACATTCCATCCTTATCCGATCGTCGTGATGCACATTGCATTCGCTATTTTGTTCGCTCTCATGACCTCCGCAATCCTTCCATGTATAGGATTGTTACAGATGCTAGTAGGCGCTCTTTATTTGTTCGTCGCCCTGCTTACTTCGTCCCTTTCTCTTCGTCTACATTCACTCCTGTCTTCCCTTCAGCTCCCACTTCTATATGTTCATGTGACATCTCCTTTCCCCTACCCCTTGGGAAGTTCCTGCTGTCCGTGTCTGTTCTATTCTTCACCTTGCGCGAAAGCCCAACTACCTACGGCGGCTTCTCGCTCTTTCTTTCTAGACCACTTTCGTTCTCATTCCCATGCCATCGCAGTATACACCAATGGTTCAAAGTCATCTGACGGCGTCGGATTCGCAGCAGTGTTTCCGAACAGTGTTGTACGAGGGCATCTATTACCCTCGGCTAGCATATTTATGGCTGAATTGTATGCCATTCTTGTGGCACTTATCCGTATTGCATCTATGCCTGTGTCACCATTTGTGGTCATTTCAGACTCCCTTAGTGCTTTACAGGCTATCCGTAAAATTGATGCACCTCACCCCCTAGTTCTTCGTATCCACCTTTGTCAGAATGATAACAAATTCCCACTCTAGACAGCATACTCCACCAATATTCAAAAGTCTCAAACTACTCACCGTAAAGAACATTCATACTTACTCTTGTGCCTACTACATATATAAAACTTTACACTCTAATATAAACCCTCTGCTCAAAACTCTCCTCACCAACTTTAATAGGACCCATGACCACAACACACGACACAGATCACTTTTTGATATACCCCGTGTTCATATCAACCTATGTAAAAATTCTATGCACATAAAGGGCCCCAGAATCTGGAATTCATTACCAGTAAATATTAAGATAATCTTGTCTGATAATCAATTTAAGACTCAACTCAAAACCACCTACTCACCCAAACCTAAATGATCATGCTATAAACTACTTTGAAAATGCTCATTGTTACTTTCCTATACGATAATCTCAATTTTTAATAATATGTTACTATTATGTTACCCCCTACTCATATTATAAGTTAATGTCAAAAATGCTCAATGTTATTTTCCTTAAGATAATCTCAATTCCATATTATCATTCAAGAATCTTAACACCTGTAACAATCTAAGATCTAATATCATCATATAAAAATTTAAACAGTAAAGTTTCATCATATTGTAATTTTGAAAATAATTTTTAACTAGAATAAACTCAATAAATTTATCTAATATTAAGTACATAGTTTTTAAGGACTAGAATAAGCTGCCCCTAATGCCATGGCATGTCAGTGGCTCTCCTTGCACTCAATTTACATTGTAACTTCCGATACCCATGTAACCTGCAATGAAATAAAATTTGTTTGTTTGTTTGTTTGTTTGTTTGGTTATGCCGTATCTTTAGCAAGCATAAAGATATTGTTTTTTGTTGGGTCCCTGGTCATGTTGAGGTACAGAGCAATGAACAGGCAGACACTGCTGCACGGTCAGCAGTACATGACCTTCAAGTTTCATATAGAGGTGTTCCTTTCATGGACTATTTTGCGGTCATTGCTACCCACCTTCACACCCGTTGGCAACAACGCTGGTCTGACCTGCTGAATAACAAACTTCATTCTATTAAACCGATCATAGGTTTCTGGCCTTCTTCTTGTCACCAATGTCGAGGTTGGGAGACTACACTCTCCCATCGTAGTTTGATATACAGTAGACTGTTATATTACACAGTAATTACGTTCCTGAAAACGCTGTGTTAGGTAAATCTGTGTTAGATAAACTGAAGATCTTAAAGAAAAAATAATGTTACGTTCCTGGGAACCCGAAAAAAGCCAAACAACTTTGTTTTAGACCTCCAGATCTTACAAAAATAAAAGTGTATACAGTGGACCCCCAGTGTTCGTCCTGCTCGAAACTCGCCCTTTTATGTAAGTGTATTTTTTAGATGCTTTTATAAGTGTATTTTTGGGGGTCTAAAAGGACAAGTCTACTTTACATTATTCTTTATGGGAATACAGTGGACCCCCAAGTTATGAGCACCTCGGATATCGTACAACTATGTATGTATAATATTGTAAGTGCTTTTGTAAGTGTATTTTTGGGGGTCTGAAATGGACTAACCTACTTGACATTATTCCTTAAGGGAGAAAATTCATTCGGTAAAGGCACTTGAGCAGGCTTCTGGAATGAATTATGCTCGTTACTCAGGGGTCCACTGTAAATTCGTTTGGTAATGGCACTTGAACAGCATTCTGGAACAAAAAAATAACGAAAACCGGGGGTCCACTGTATGTAATTGTAGTTCATTGTCATGATGTATTATGTTGTTTTTACTGTTTAATAGTATTTCTTACCTTAAATTGTGGGTGCTGTTGTTTGTCGATGATTGTGAAGAGTGGAAAGTTATGCTGTGGCCCTACTGGGCTGAGGTGGATTGTAGAGGTTCTGGTACTGAAGTCGATGGTTTCACTGGAGTCTGCATAAATTCTGTAATAGATTTCTGTTCTATTTTACCCTGCAGTACATTATACAGCCAACAGTAAGGCATCAGCTGCTCTAGATACCGTTTCAGAGTACTGCTTCTAGATTTGTCAGGGTCCTCTTCAGTGAAAAAGTCTAACTTTAAGTCAGTAAGTCACTCAAGTCAGTCAGTCAAGTAAGTCAATTATTCATCACACAAACTCATATACAGTGAAACCCCGAGTTTCGGCCACCCCAAATATTGGCCGCTTCGAGTTTCGGTCGCTTTTTTCAGCCTAATTTTGTCCTGACTTTTGGCTGGCACACCAGACCTGTCCGCCTGCTCGCACTTGCGCGCCTCCCTGCGCAGGCATCATGAGCCAGTCCAGTTTTGTTTATCCTTGAGTGAACATTACCCTGTGCGCTCATCCAAACATTTCGCAATAAATTCATTGTGTTTGTGCTTGTTTATTGATTGTGACTGTGAAATAAGCCCCAATGGGCCCAAAGAAACTTCATAGTGGCAGCCCTTTGGTAAAGAAAGTGACAAACACAATAGAATTGAAGAAAGAAATTGTAGCAAAGTACCAAAGTGGAGGAGGAAGAGAGAGGGGAGAATGTGCCTTCTTCAGTGATTCTACAATATGTACGATACTAAAGCAGCATGAGTCGATAAAGTGTAGCATTAACAGTGTAGCAAGTAAGTTAAGTGATTAATCGATAGAAAAGGACAGCACAAAACTGACTTCTCCAATGTTGTTGGAGTTATATAGGGCGACTGACAACACCGCCGTGTCTGGCGGCCATGCCCACCACTATGTAAGGCTTATCTTTCAATGGCCTTTATACACCCAACAACAAACAACACAGCAACAATCGTCGGTTAGGGAGAGAGACATATGACATATTTGTTTCTATGTGATTAATATTGTTTATTATGTCATATTAGATGAATTGTGCTAGATAAATAAGCCATGGAGTTGATATTAGTGTCATGTTGAAGGGCTATCTTGTCCTGCCTCCAAACAAACTCTCCTGCCTCTCTCATATGCCAACAAGAGTCTTCAATAAAGGTAAAACTTATTTAAATGTTCATTTATCCATTAAAATTAGTGCTTTATATTATTTCTCATTGTTTTCTGTATGTAAAACTATAGTACAGTAGACCGTCATTTAGCACGATTTTTTTTTGGCATGATTTGGGTATTGCACGATTGAAGAATTGCAGCACATTTTTATCTAACACTATGTAAAATTAACTTTACATGGTTTGCGGGAGGGGAAAAAAATTTCAGTGCGCGGTCACCTGCGGTGGGTTAAACCACCACCCTCACCCACCCACACCACCCTCCCAGCATTCAGTTTGGTTCATATATGTGCAGGATGACAATAATCGGGAAGCTCACTGTGTTTATTTACATACATTTTCTCATTTTCATTGCATTTTGATAAATCTGCCAAGCAGTCATGGCACCCAGTAAGCATACAAGTATTCCAGCAAGTGACAAGAAAAGGTTTAAGCGTTCAAGTCTAGGAATTACATAGAAAATTGAGATATTAGATAAGTTTAAGAGTGGCTCATGTGTGGTGGATATAGTGAGGGCCTATGGCCTTAATGAAGCATCAGTTCGTTCAATTAGGAAGAATAAGGCGAATATATGAGCTTGTGTAATGAATAACCCAAAATGTCATCTCATGAAAAGAATGACACGTAGGTCCCAACCAGTAAATAAAACAGAAAACTTGTTGCTTGAGTGGATTGAACAAAAAACAAAGAAAGGTGCACCACTTAATTTCCTCTAATATAGGGAAAAGGCCTTACAGTTGTTTAACCCGTTAACGGTCCACACGTATATATACGTTAGTACTGCTACTGCCCCAAACATATATTTACGTTTTATTTTTCCTGCCTCTAAATTTGGCATGATTGGCCTGAGATGCCTGGTCAGCATAGAATGGGTCTTAGCCCTTGGTGTGTGCTGCATTAAAAAAATCTGGGACCACTTAGTACATTGTGGGAGCACCAATTCAATTAAGCGCCAGCTAGAGCAAACAACGCGGCAAACACATGGGATTCACTGATGTCATGTAGTATTAACTCTCCCATTTTAAGTGGAAAGTGATGTTAACCCCGAGTTTAGTGGCTCTGAGGTGGATATGGCCATAAGTGGTCGAGGAAATATCAAAAACCTTGATAATAACCCATGTGCAGCATTTGTGCAACATCCTTTTAGAATGTCTTGCAACCTATGCCTGTCTATCTGTCTCTGTCTATCTCTATCTGACTCTGTCTATCTCTGTCTCACAGGTACACAAATACAATTATACATAGTGTAAATTTCCTAGGATAACCCAAAAAATCCAGACAAAGTGCTTCTAGATATAATGTGTAAACATGACTGGAAAATACGTATTTACACTTGCTCAGGAACCAGACGTGTTGGTTCAGGAGTGGATCTCTCTGAGACGGGAGAGCTAGTTGCTAGACGGACAGACAGATAGACAGAGAGCTTGACAGACAGACAGAGAGCTTGACAGACAGACAGAGAGCTAGCTTGACAGACACAGAGAGCTTGACAGACAGACAGAGCTTGACAGACAGACAGACAGAGAGCTTGAAAGACACAGATAGAGCTTGACAGACAGACAGATAGCTTGGCAGACAGACAGATAGACAGAGAGCTTGAAAGACACAGATAGATAGAGTTTGACAGACAGATATGGTTGTGTAACAGTGAAAACAGAGGGGGATGCTCGCTCATCAAATGTTACCCCTTATCTTATCTTATCACTGCATTCTCGCATACGCTCACCAATTATCTTATCACTGTCAGCAGTGGACTGACTTGTTTTACATCATGGTTCAAGGGAACTTATTATTCTTATTCTTATTATTATTTTCATTATTCTTATTATTATTCCTATTATTATTATTATTATTATTATTATTATTATTATTATTATATACTCCCACGTATCCAAAACATTGCTGGAACCTATAAATACTTTGTATATATTCCTAGACATTAGTAAATGACCAAAGCAGGTGTAAATGTCCACCTGTCAGTGTGTTTGTGACAATTTGAGTACAATTTCAGTACCTAATATTAGTCTTAGAACAAAGAACTACTATAAATTGTAATTATCAGAACATAAAAATTAAATAAAATAATATAAAAACGAGATAAAAGGTATATCGGCAACACTTCTGCAAGCGGCAGGACTCTATGTTGCCGTAAGGTGAGCATTCAGTGCCAACTTCTCGGTCTCATATTTTGGTAAGTACTGGGCCTAATTTTTTTTATATACTATTACACTTAGAAATATGTGCTCTTTATTTCTATATGTATAAAAAAAAAACATTTTTTTTTCTTTCAAAATATTCGGGGCACTGGGGTAGTAAATGTATATGTATACGTTTGGACCGTTTACGTGTTAAAGCAGTGTGTGATAAGGAAGGAAGGCCTGAAAACGAGTGTGTGTTTAGCACAGTCTGGTTCCACAACTTTAAGTTGCATAATAAGTTATATAATATTAAGTTTTCTGGTGAAAGTGCTTCAGATGATCATACAGCAGCAAGCAATTTCCCTGCTGAATTTCAGGAAATTATTTCTGAGGGTGGCTATGAGCCACATCAAGTGTTTAATGCTGACGAGACAAGTGTTTTCTGGAAGAAAATGCACCAGGCTTCAAGACAGCAAAGGATCGCTTCACCTTGCTCTTTTGTGGTAATGCATCAGGTGATTTCAAGTGTAAGCCCATGGTTATTTACCGCTCTAAGAATCCTCGTGCTTTGAAAGGTGTGGATAAAAACACCTTACCAGTAATTTGGAGGTCAAACCAGTCAGCATGGATAGCAGAGGACATATTTATTGACTGGTTTAAGCATCACCTTATTCCTGAAGTCAAGTTTTACCTGCACAGCAAGAACTTTGCATTCAAGGCTCTCTTCATTCTTGATATTTCCCGTGCTCATCCACAAGCTTTGCTGGATGTGACCCCACATGTAAAAGTTGTATTTTTACCTCCAAATACAACATCTCTGATTCAACCACTGGACCAGGGAGTTATTAAGTCATTCAAGTGTAACTACACAAAAAAAGTTATGAAAAAACTAGTTGCATCAATGGACTCTGACTCCAACCTGGCAGTACCAAGCTTCTGGAGTAAATTTAGCATTGCAGATGCCATCAGCTATGCTAGAAGTGCATGGAATGAAGTGCCCCAATCAACATTAAATGCAGGCTGCGGAAAGTTATGGCCTTCTGTAGTTAATTCTTTCACTGGTTTTCCCTTGCTTGAGAGTGAAGTTCAGGAAATTGTTCAGCTGGCAAGGAGATTACCTGGTGATGGTTTTGAAGATATGAATGAAGATGTGAATGAACTCTTAGAAGATGATGATGAAGACAGGAGTCCAGAGGAAATGTTGGCAGAGTTCAATGCACAGATACAAGGGAGGGAGATAACAGAAGAAGATGAAGAAGAACCTGAAGAAAAACAGTTAATATTGCAGCAGTTACGTGAGCAGTTCCATATTATTGGTAAAGTTGCAGACTTTTTCACTGAAGAGGACCCTGACAAAGCTAGAAGCAGGGCTTTGAAACGGGGTCTAGACCAGCTGATGATGCCTTACCTTCACCTGTATAATGTAATGCAGGGTAAAAGAGCCCAGAGATCCATTACAGAATTTATGCATACCGCAATACAACCATCGACTTCAGTACCAGAACCTCTACCATCCACTTCTACCGACAACCAACAACCATCCACCTCAGCCCAGTAGGGCCACACTATCCATATCCACTCTCTTCACAACCATCTACAAACATCATTACCCACAATTTAAGGTAAGAAATACTATTATTTCTATTTCATTTGTAGTCTTAAGCAGTAATATATCACGACAATGAACTACAATTACATATTCACCATCAATTTTTGCAAGATCTGTTGGTCTAAAAAAAACTTGTTCGGCTTTTTTGGGACTCCCAGGAATGTAACCCTATTTTTCCCATAAGTTCTTCAGTTCATCTAACACGATTTTACCTAACACGACATTTTCAGGACCGTAACTATCATGCTAAGCCACATGTCTATGGTGCATCCAACAAAATAAGCAGACTCTTGGATGTCACTACCGCCCGCCTTCGGCTGGGTTACAAGTATCTTTAGCAGGTTAAATCACCACCACCAGATGTAGACCAAACAAAATGTAAACTTTGCCAGTTGGATTATTATCACACCCTGCGTCATTATGTACTGGAGTGCGATAAAATTAATGAATTCAGAGACAACTCACTCAGAAATATTCAAGATATGTCAAAGTATTTTATCCACAGTAGTATATCACAGACCATTCTGGAAAAATACCCTGACTTTGCTCCCTGTAAATAGGGCATTGCCACGTGTGTGTTAGTTAGTTACCATTTTGTCCTAGGCACATGTCGATTAGACACTAGGCCTGTTGTATGTGTGTATATGTGTGTGTGTAACGAAACACTTCGAAATGTTTCGGCCCCGCCGGGAATTGAACCCGGGCCCTCCGTGCGTGAAGCAAGAGCGCTAGCCACCATGCCATCGGGGCATGGTGTGTGTGTGTGTGTGTTTATGTATGTGTATTGATTACCATTTTGTCCTATGCACATGTCGATTGAAAGCTGGGCCTGTTGTATGTGCACGCGTGTGTGTATGTGTAATTTGTTCATGATTGTAACTATATATGAAGTGATTATGATTCATTACCTTTGTAACTTGTCATGATTGTAACCAGCTCTACCTGGAGCTCATTACCTTTGTAACTTTTCATAATTGTGACTGCCGTAACTTGTTCAGCTACCAAAACTTTGGAGTCCAGTCAATGGACCAATTATGTACCTCTGTAATCTTTTGACTACCGCCCACAGGATGGGTATGGGGTGCATAATAAAGATATTAAACTAAAAAAAAAAAAACTAATGTATTTGTTCTTTAAAAAAATGATTTTTTTGTGAATATTTTTGGGTGGAAATGGATTAATTGTATTTACATTATTTCTTATGGGAAATATTAGTTCGACTTTCGGCCAGTTCGAGTTGAGGCCTAGCTCCTGGAACAGATTATGGTTGATACTCGGGGGTCCACTGTATTATTGTCATAACTAGACTTGAGTCCTAGTAGTACTTTATTTTCCTTGGTATAATATAGTACAGTGGTCCCTCGGTTTTCGCTGAAAATTTGTTCCAGAATGCTGAATGCTGAATGCCGAAAGAATTTACTTCCTTAAGAAATAATGTCACGTAGGTTAGTCTATTTCAGACCCCCAAAAATACACTTGCAACAGCACTTACGAAAATACACTTACATAAATGTTCGAGTTTGGAGATGCACGAAAACCGAGGGACCACTGTATTTCATTATATACTCTCTTGTCTAGCACAGTTTTTTCATAAAAAAAATTACTATAGTATCAGATATCAATTATCATTTATCTTTTTAGCATGCTATACACAGGTAAAAAATAAATTTATAGGGAATATTCATTTTTGTGTAATACTTCTTTATGTATATTTTTCTTCAGTACTTTTAATATTATTATCTTACTTTGACAGCTGCAGTGGCATTATCTTCATAGCAATTTTATTTTTGTACGACTGCCAAGTTTAGTGCTAACAACAATAGTGGTCATTCCGACCTCCTCCTGCGAGTTTTTGCTTGGTATTAAGATGGTAATTGAGTTCTTTTTATTTACTTCACCTTTATTCCTTTTGTTGCTTCACTTATTTGTGCTTGATAAATTACATATGTGCTCATATACTTTAGAAATGTGTATTAATTTTAGCTTGTGATAGTCTTAGATAAATATGCTTGCTAATTATAGTCTCTGAAAAACACATTTTATTTTAATAAAAATTAATGTAAAATTTACTTAAACTACTTTAAGAAAGCAGTCATATAAACAGAATGGTTTCTATATTTTTGTTGAAGAAAAATAAACATACACTCTTCTTGGAAATCAAAATGAAAAAATAAGAATCTGAGCTTTTCTTTTCATGAAAAACCTTAGTAATTTTTTTGACTGACACATGTATGTACAGTGGCCTATATATTTGCTTCCCAGGTACCTATCTGGCAGTGTGGCATCTTGGCTCTTCTCTTGACATGGACCCAGCTCTTACAAATTATTAATAAGCTACCACAGTTTACACTTTTCACAATTACCACATGGGATTTCATCAAATATTATTTCAAAGGTTTGATATACATTATAATGGTAATATTACTCTTTGGACTGATCTTTCATATGCTCTTACAAAATCAGTCAGCTTTTGCAACAATGCCACAATCAATTGTTAAGACAGTAGTTTGGATGTTGGGAGACCTCGCGTATGATGACACTTTCGTCAGTGGAAAACCTCCTTACCCTGTCCTTGTGAATGTACTTTTCCTGGTTTTTATCTGCACAGTTGCAGCCTTCATTGTTATATTATTGAGAGCTCCATCATCAAATGAAAATGAAGCTACATTATATAAGAAAGCAGGACGGGTTAATTTTCTTTTAAATCTTGATGTATACTTTCCATTTTTGAAAAGAAAATATGCTGTTGGGAAGTACAACAGTAAGGATGCAAAGCCTTGGATAATAACAAAGATGAAATATGTTCTGAAACCCAAAGAATCATTGATAGCAAGTAAATTATCTGAGCACCTTGACAATGCAGCTCTAATGAATATTAATAAATACAGAGACAATAATAAACACTATATTCAATTAAAAATTGAGGAGCTTTTTAATTTTTTTAATGATTATGCTGATGAAGGTGAAAACTTCTTACTACCTGATCCTCAACAGGATCACTTAAACACACACACAAAAAAGCTTGACCAATTACTTACTCTTTGTCAACAGTTAAATGAAAATTATCAGAAGCAAAATGAACAGATATTAGAACTTAAACAGCAGTTAGATAACATAAAGCGAAGCTCAAGATATAGATTGTAATAATGTTGGTAGAATTGACCACAATATGTTATGTAAAAGGACACAAATGCAACTAATGTAACATTTTATTGTGGCAACGTTTTGCTCTCCAGGAGCTTTGTCAAGATACAGATTGTTTTTACCATAACTTTATCTTACTAGGCTATGTGATAGATAAGCAAGGAAATACAGCAGTTGGGATAAATTAGTTATATACAAACTCCAGTTTAACTTAATTACCTCCATTTATCTAAACTACCTACTGTTTTTCTTACTTTGTCTTAGTGGAGAGGTGTTTGTGAAGGAAATTTGCTGTGTTTCTTGGTTCATTTAAATTTCCAATGTATGTAATGTATATACATATTATTATAATAAAAAAGAAGTGCTAAACCCACTAGGATCATACAGCGCTCCAGCAGTGTATATAATGCTCGCAACCATTGGACATGCTAGATAAAATGAAGTAAACCACTTAAATTCTTAGATGGAAGTTCATTAATGTGTTGATTTGCTTTAGCTGCATTTTAACTGTCATGATTTTAAAATGTAATAAACTTACTGTTTTCTAGCCAATAAACCCTGGACAGCTTTACTTAGAAGGTTTATCAATAGTCCACATATGCTTTTGAAAAATTTATGGTTTTCAGTGCAAATTTCCTAAATTTGCTTGTAACAGATCATTGAAATGTAGATATAAACCCAAATGTACAATTGTTAACCCCTTTGGGGCCTAGTGCCTAGGCCTTTTGTGTATCCATATGCTCTTGCACTACCGTCCACAGGATGTATATGGGGTGCACAATAAACTAGCCACTTCGGTGGCAAAATCTAATCTAATCTTCATATTTTTATCAGTCAGGCTGTAGGCAGCAGTGTATTAATGTAAGGTATGATACGATTTGTTCTCCATGGGGAAGTGGAATAGAATTCTTCCTCCGTAAGCCATGCGTGTCGTAAGAGGCGACTAAAATGCCGGGAGCAAGGGGGTAGTAACCCCTTCTCCTGTATCTATTACTAAATGTAAAAGGAGAAACTTTCGTTTTTCCTTTTGGGCCACCCTGCCTCGGTGGGAAACGGCCGACGTGTTCAAAGAAGAAGAAGATACGATTTGTTCTGATTTTTAACCCAGAGGGTTAGCCACTCAGGATAAACCAAGAAAGTCAGTGCATCATTGAGAACTGTCTGTCTTATTTCCACTGGGGTCCTTCAATCTTGGTCACCCAAGATGTGACCCACACCAGTCGATTAACATCCAGGTACCTACTTACTGCTAGGTGAACAGGGACATCAGGTGTAAGGAAACATACCAAACATTTCCACCTATAAGTTATAAATTAGACACATATGCAACATTTGGGTATCTTTATTGAGGAAACGTTTCGCCACACAGTGGCTTCATCAGTCCAATACAAAGTAGAAAGGTGTAAGGAGAGTAGGAGTTTTGAGGTTATCAGTCCCTCGGCCTGGAGTCGATGTGTTCAGTCCATCAATCTTGTAGAAAGTCAGCATATGTCCGTAATAACTTGTCGGTTCTCTGAACCATTCATCTACATTTCCACCTATGCTGGGGGTTGAACGATGAACACTTAGTGTATGAGGCGAGAGAGTTGCCAACCGAGTCAGTCTGTTTTATTGATCTCATGCACTTTTGGAGAGAGATTGGTCTTTAAAGATTAAAGATTCTTTATTTCAGCATTATACAATGTATGTACAGAGGTGGGTGACATTTAGGTGTGCATGCAGAAAGCCTCTTTGTATGCAGAGCATTTCGGGAAAACTTGAGCCTATCTTAAGACTAATAAGGCAATAAGTAGTTGATTGCTTGTATATACGGTCTCTAAGTGGTTGTAACAACAAATTTAGGAATTACAGTGAACACTTTTATCAAGTTTAATTGTTTTAAGGATTTTTAGCAAATGAGCATATCTTGATCATATCTCACCTATGGCATCTGTGCATGGGGATCAACAACGTTAAATCACCTTAGACCACTCATAACACAACAAAAGGCCGCAGTCAGAATGATAACAAATTCCCACTCTAGACAGCATACTCCACCAATATTCAAAAGTCTCAAACTACTCACCGTAAAGAACATTCATACTTACTCTTGTGCCTACTACATATATAAAACTTTACACTCTAATATAAACCCTCTGCTCAAAACTCTCCTCACCAACTTTAATAGGACCCATGACCACAACACACGACACAGATCACTTTTTGATATACCCCGTGTTCATATCAACCTATGTAAAAATTCTATGCACATAAAGGGCCCCAGAATCTGGAATTCATTACCAGTAAATATTAAGATAATCTTGTCTGAAAATCAATTTAAGACTCAACTCAAAAACCACCTACTCACCCAAACCTAAATGATCATACTATAAACTACTTTGAAAAATGCTCATTGTTACTTTCCTATACGATAATCTCAATTTTTAATAATATGTTACTATTATGTTACCCCCTACTCATATTATAAGTTAATGTCAAAAATGCTCAATGTTATTTTCCTTAAGATAATCTCAATTCCATATTATCATTCAAGAATCTTAACACCTGTAACAATCTAAGATCTAATATCATTATATAATAATTTAAACAGTAAAATTTCATCATATTGTAATTTTGAAAATAATTTTTAACTAGAATAAACTCAATAAATTTCTCTAATATTAAGTACATAGTTTTTAAGGACTAGAATAAGCTGCCCCTAATGCCATGGCATGTCAGTGGCTCTCCTTGCACTCAATTTACATTGTAACTTCCGATACCCATGTAATCTGCACTGAAATAAAATTTGTTTGTTTGTTTTGTTTGTTTGTTTGAACATATTCAGTATACATTAATGGTTGTGAGGATTACAGGTAATGAGAATAAGAATACTATATTGTTTTTCATATGCTAATGGCAATGAGAATATGAACATATAGTTTCATCATATTTAAACCATACCACGGGAGGGGTTAGAACCCGAGATCAGAGAGTCTCAAAACTCCAGACCGACACGTTAGCCACTGGGCCATTTAGCTTCAATAACATTCATCCAACTAGGTACAGTGGTACCTCGAGTTACGATATTTTTTCGTTCGAGAATGCTGTTCAAGTGCCATTACCAAACGAATTTATCCCCATAAGGAATAATGTAAAATAGACTAGTCCTTTTACACCCCCAAAAATATACTTACAAAAGCATTTAAAAAAATAAACTTACATAAAAGGGCGATTTTGGGGACCATCGTAACTCGAGGTACCACTGTATATTTCTACACCATAGGAAGGTTAGCATAGGCACCACTGTGTCCACAAATGCCAGTTTTTACAGATGAATCTCCTGCTAGCTTGGCCGTGGCAAACTCTAGCTCAAGTCCCCTCAAAGCCGTCAACATTACTCAAGAAATCATAAAACTTGTATTTGTGGACACAGTGGTGCCTATGCTAACCTTCCTATGGTGTAGAAATATACCTAGTTGGATGAATCTTATTGAAGCTAGCTGGCCCAGTGGCTAACGTGTCAGTCTGGAGTTTTGAGACACTCTGATCGCGGATTCTAACCCCACCTGTGGTATGGTTTGTTTGCAATTGTATCATTACGATTTCGTGATTTATAATATTTTGTTGTTGGTATCTGTTAGTGAAGGAAGGTGTGTTTTAATGGTACAGTGGACCCCCGAGTATCGGCCGTAATCCATTCCAGGAGCTAGGCCTCAACTCGATCTGGCCGAAAGTAAACAAATATTTCCTATAAGAAATACAGTGGACCCTCGGTTATCGGCTGTAATCCATTCCAGAAGCTCGGCCTAACACCGAAATGGCTGATAACCGAAATAATATTTCCCATAAGAATTAATGTAAATACAATTAATCCGTTCCAGACAAAAATATTCACAAAAAAATATTTTTTTTAACAATTTAATCAGTATTACATACCTTTATTGAAGACTAATGCTGGCTTTTGGAAGATAGGGAGGAGTTAGTGTTTGGAAGGGAAATCCCCCTCCATAAAGACTTCAGGTAACAAGTCCTTATCTGGGGTAACTTTCCTTCTTTTTCTTTTAAGGCCACTAGGACCAGCTTGAGAGTCACTGGACCCCTGTCACACAAAATAACTGTCCAGAGTGCTCTGTTTCTGGCACCTCTTTAAGATTTACCTGAAGTGGGACAAGGTTTTGTCACTAAACATGTTGCAGATATGGCTTGTTTCAGCTTGGTCATGATGGTATTTTTCAACAAAACTTTGCAACTCATTCCACTTTGTACACATGTCCTTAATCACTGAAGAAGGCACCTCCTTCACTCCCTCTTCCTCCTCCTCCTGTGAAGCAAGTTCCTCAACTCTGGTCTGATGATGTTCCAGCTCTTGCAGCTCTTCAGTGGTTAGCTCTTCCCTTTGGTCCTGCACCAACTCTTCCACATCCTCGCCACTCACCTCCAACCCCAGGGACTTGCCCAATGCCATAATACCTTCCACAACAGGCAGAGGGTCATCAGGGTCAGGGTTAGCCTCAAACCCTTCAAAATCCCTCTGTTAGACACAACCTGGCCACAATTTTCTTCAAGCAGAGTTCAAAGTTCTGGAAGTCACTCCCTCCCAAGCCTTACCTATAAGGCCTATGCAGTTGTAGATATTGAAGTAATTCCTCCAGAACTCTCTTAGGGTCAACTTAGTGTCAGAGGTCACTTCAAAGCACTTTTGAAACATTGCTTTTGTGTAGTTTTTTGAAGTTAGAAATGACTTGCTGGTCCATGGGCTGGAGAAGAGGAGTGGTGTTAGGAGGCACGAACTTCACTTTTATTGAATTGAAGTCCCTAAACATCTGGTCTTGCAAGTCTGGAGGATGTGCAGGAGCATTGTCCAGTACCAGGAGGCACTTGAGTCCCAAATTCTTTTCCTGAAGGTATTTTTTCACACTTGGGCCAAACACATCATTAACCCAATCTCTGAAAATTTGCCTTGTGACCCATGCGTTACGATTAGCTTTCCACATCACACACAATCTATTCTTGTGGACATTGTGTTTCTTGAACACACTGGGATTTTCAGAGTTATACATGAGTAAAGGCTTCTACTTTGAAATCTCCACTAGCATTACTACAGAACAATAGAGTTAGTCTGTCTTTCATAGGCTTGTGTTCTGGCAGTGCCTTTTCCTCCTGCGTGATGTAGGTCCTGTTTGGCATTTTCTTCCAAAATAGGCCTGTTTCATCACAATTAAACACTTATTGGGGTTCAAATTTTTCAGCCTCTATGTACCTCTTGAATTCACTCACAAATTTTTCAGCCGCACATTTGTCAGAACTTGCAGCCTCACCATGCCTTACAACACTGTGTATGCCAGTACCTTCTTAACCCTTTCAGGGTTTCGGCTGTACTAGTACGGCTTACACGCCAGGGTTTTCCACGTACTAGTACACATAAATTCTAGCGGTTTTAAATCGAGGGGGAGAGAGCTGGTAGGTCTGCATGTGATAGAATGGGTCTATGTGTGAGGGAAAAGTCCATAGATAGGAGTGATGAAAGTGTGAAGGTATGTAGAGTGATGGTTGAGTGGTAGTTTGCTTGTTCAGGTGGGGTGAGTGTCTCGCTGCTGCTATACACTCCCCCCCTTTTCCACCCGGTGAGAGGTGTAATGCTGGGCTCCGGCCACAGGTTGAAATCACTCGACTGACCACGCCCGATCTCACTGTAAGTACTTCACAGCTGCTCGTATCTTCATTATTTTATGTTCAAGAGCTTCACTCTTTAATTTTTTTGGAGCTTCACTCATGTTTAACAACATTAACTTCTGCTATGTCCTGCCTTGGTTTTTGATAAAGTTATTTATTACAGTTTCGCCATTTCTTTTAAAGGCCTTATGCCTACTATGTAAATTAATGCTAGAGTGGTGAGTAATTATTGTGGTTTCTTTCACAGTCCTCTGTTTCCACACGGATCATCGGATTCAAGGCTGAGTGGGGGGCCGGCGTACTCACCAATTGAGAAACAGAGTTACCACCAATTCTACACTACACCAGTAGTACCTCAGTACACACTAGAAACATCAGGCAACTGTACGTTACCAGGGGACAACTTTCAACTGAGTCCCGGACATCATTTGTGACATTGTGGATGTTTGAAAACTGTTGGATTTGTGGAAAACATCGAGGCAACAACAACAACAACAACAATACCACCACCACGGAGTCTAACATGGATTCATTGCTTCTGTGTTAAGATCATCACAGCTGTAAATATCTAGCTTTGGATCAATATATATATATTTTGTTTTCATTTTCATTTTTCTTTAGATAGGATTAATATAATCATATTTACGTATTTATTATTTAAATTTCATTCTATTAAAATAAAGTGTTTATTTTTCTTGTTATTATTGTCTTTTTCTATTATACTTTTCCTGAGAAGATTGGCGACAACCTTCACAAGTGGCGACCTTGTCAGGATTCGACTCAAGGATTCGACGCCTCGAACACGATTCGACGCTACTCTTGACTTGAGCCGGCGGCACCTGACTACATTATTGGAACTCCGCCAACAGTGACGCAGTGTAACCTCCACCGCTCCACACTACAGACGGTTGCCACCCTCCATAAGTATTCATTTACTATAGTAGGACTACAGTTAAGGTATTTAAAGGATTTGGTGATTGTTAAATACTCTTTGTTTATGTTAGTCAAGTCAAGGCAGGATGTGCTAGTTACTTCTGCCACCTTTGTTTTGAGCTTGAAGATTATTTTAGGAATAGACTCTAGGGATCCGAGATTTTCCAGTGATAAATCTTCTTCATTGAGTTCTTTTATGTTATATCAAGGGAACTGTCATAGGACACTCTTGATTATAGTGGGAAGAGTGGATGGTCAAGTGATCCCATTCTCCTTACTGTTTGGTAGGAGCTGGCATAGAACCCTCCGGTCAATTTATACTGTATAAATCGCAGTAGGGATTGAACCCTCCGGTTTTGTTTGTTCAGTTGTAGCGGAGCAGGATTTGAACCCTCCGTTTTCTATTATCTGTTTCATTCACCCAGTAAGTTAAGTTATCCCGGTTAGTATGGAGGAATACCAGTTCTGGCTGAATGCTGGGGTTAAGCTAGGTATTACGGGGAAAACTTTAGAATCTTTCATAGCTACTAAGATTCAGAAAAAAAAGAATGAAATTGAAAGAGAAAAACAAGAGAGACAGTTAGAAAGAGAAAGAGAAGAGAAAAAGGAGAGAGAATTGAAAGAGAAAAACAAGAGAGACAGAAATTGAAAGAGAAGAGAAAAAGGAGAGAGAGAGAATTGAGAGAGAAGAGACAAAGGAGAAAGAAAAAAATGAAAGAGAAAGACAAGACAGTTAGAAAGAGAACTAGAAGAAAAGAAAGAACGTGATAGGCTTGATCGTGAAGAAAGAGCACAAATACGGGAACAACAGGCTAGAGAACATGATGCACGCGCTCTAGAGAAAGAATTAGAGGAAAGAGCAAAAGCTAGAGAACATGAGGAATGAGAGAAAGATCGTGAAGTAGAGAAAGCTCGTCTAGAATTAGAGAATAAGAAACTAGTTCTTACCCAGCAGAAATTAAATGAGGGCGTAGTGGGGCGTCCCACTCCTTCTATACCCCACCCCAACTTACCACCCTTCACAGAGGGGGAAGACATAACTTCTTATATTATCAGATTTGAAAATACAGCTGCCCTCTGTGAATGGCCATTTGATTCTTGGGCTACTAGGCTGGGTATGTTATTCTCAGGGACAGCTTTGAACATTTATGCAACTTTGTCACATGATATCATTTGTGACTATAATCTGTTTAAAAAGGCAATTCTTAAGGCTTACCAGAAAACCACTAAGTCTTATAGGAAGAATTTCAGGTATGCCGCTGTTGTGATAAAAACACAGGCCTCATTTCTAGGCTTTATTGAACACAAAACCAAGGTACATTCTGCAACAGAAAAAAAAATACATCTAATGACTGCTGCTGCAGGACCCCGGTGATGTAAGGTACATATGTCCTCAAAAAACTATGGGTACTGGCGAAAATTTTAAAACCCTGTAATCTATCTGAAAGTATTTGTGAAGAGCGAGACCACACCCCTGCTGGGCCATCGCCGTATTTTTTTGTTTTGTTAGGGGCCCCCCGAGGTGGTGCCCTATTGTGTCCCCTGCGGCTCTCCACAAGAGCGGTATCCACAATCTCCCCTTCTAAAATATCAGATACAGTAATCCTCCAAACGGTTAGGTGGGTGACGTTTCCCAGACCCGTAGCCCTTGAGCCCTTCACCGGGTTGGTATTTACTAGCGGGGTTTTACTATCTACTGGAGCGGCATCCTC
>WNWK01013778.1:0-53949 GCA_009830355.1 Cherax destructor | reverse complement strand
AGTTTAAAAGGGAATTGTTGAAGATTGTGGTTAGTGGCCCGCCCTCTTCCTCTCTAAGGACCCACGGGGAGATGTTTGCCCGTCCCATCGCCTTTGGGTATCGGTCACTTGCGCTTTTCACCTCCTCCTCAGTTGAAATGTCATCCAACATTGTTGGTATATTCCTTGTTGGTGTCCCGCCCTGTACTGTCTTCCAGAGTCCTTCCGGGTTCCCTGTAAATACCTCCTTAAATCTTGTTGATCCACATACCTCTTGATTATTTTTGTGGGGTTTCCCACCTTCTTTCCTCAGCCTGATCCCTTGTGTGTTTTATATGTGTGTGTGTGTGTATCACCTATTTGTATGTATGTTATGAGTGTGTGTTTGTTTGTGTGTGTGTGTTTGGTTCCATTTTGTCATAGGCACATGCCCGATTAGACCCCCTTAGGCCTGTTTATGTGTGTGTGTGTGTCGGAAAACATTGAAATTTTTCCCCCCCGCCGGAAAGCAAAAGGGCCCCTCAGAGCGTGGCAGGCTTTGCCCCGGGCCCACCGGGCGGGTTGTGTGTGTGTGTGTGTGTGTGTTTTGTGTTGTGTGTGTATGTATGTGTGTTTTTTCTCCTATTTTTATTTTTTTTATGTGTATTGTGTGTGTGTTTGTTTCTGTGTGTTTGTGTGTGTGGCCTCGACTGGTTGTACTCACCTGGTTGTGGGTTGCAGGGGTCGAGTCATAGTTCCGGGCCCCCTCCACGGCCGCTACTGAGTCATGCTCCCTGCTCCGGCTTTATCCCTCTCCTTAAACCTGACTCACGAAATCGTAATGAAAAGATTAAACAAACCACAAGGGGCTTACGGAAAACGTTTGGGGGTTTGAGACTTGACCGGGTTAACCCCCCCGTGGTATGTGGTTTGGTTGGCTTCCTTAAAGCTATGATGGAACCTGCCTCCATTCTTCCCAAGTATTCCACTTCCCCGACCACCTATGTACTCCCCAAGCCCCCCCTAATTGTGTTTGGGTCGAGACCCCAGCTCCTGGCCCTCCTCTTCGCCCCGTCCCTTTGGGTTCTGCTCTCCTGCTCCATGAGCTTTATTACCTCGTCTTAAAACTATGTTGGTTCCCCTCCACTATATCTTTCTCTAGACTATTCCACTTCCCATTCTGTGGCTGAAGAAATCTTCCTAACATCCCTTTGGCTCATCTGAGTCTTCAGCTTCCAGTCTTTTCTCCGCTTGCCCTCTCTGGAACATCCTGTCCCGTCTCCTTGTCCATTCCCCACAGTATTTTGTATTTGTTACATTTCTCCTCTGACCCTTCTTTCCTCCTTTTTATCCTTTCCCTCCCCTTTTTTCTTAGGAAGACCCCTGAGTTGTGGAACTAGCCTTGTCCCAAACCTTTACTTTTTCTAGTTTCTTTACTGCGACCAGGTGTGGGTTCGGGGGGGTACTGCATATTCTAGTATGGGCCTGACGTACACGGTGTACAGTGTCTTGAACGATTCCTTGTTTGGTAACGGAACGCTAATCTTAGGTTTGCCAGTCCCCATATGCTGCGGTTATCTGGTTGATGTTTGCCTCGGGGACGGGGGGTTATACTCCAAAGGTCTTTTCCTTTGCCGAGGTTTGTTCCCTTGTCCACCTAGCCTGTACTCTGTCAGCGGTCTTTTTGTCCTTCTCCGATCTTCATGACTTTGCTTTGGTGGGATTGAATTGGGAAACCAGTTGCTAGACCAGATGTCAAGCTTGTCCAGGTCTGTTTGAAGTCCTGCTTGGTCCCTTCCGAGTGCCCCCATTAACATCATCTGCGAACAGAACCTTGAGTCTATCCCATCCGTCATGTCGTTTTATACCAATAATAACACTGGTCCGGACCCCTGCGGTCGCCGCTCCAGGGCCCACTATACCCTCATCACCCCATGACCCTTTTTTGCCTCCTGTGAGGTATTCCCTGATCCATTCCAGTGCCCTTCCTGTTATACATGTTGTTCTTCAACTTCTTTTCTAATCTCATGTGGAACTGTGTCGAAGGCCTTCCCAGTCCAGGAAAATGCAATCAACCCCCTTCTCTCTCTTTGCCTTACTCTGTTATTTATCATAGAACCTAGGAGGTTTTGTTACCAGGATTTCCTTTTCCGGAACCCATGCTGTCTGGTGTTTATTATCCTGTTCAGCTCAGGTGCCCACCATTTTTTCTCCTAATTTTCTAGGCTTTGCCACTTAATTTGTAAATGACCCGGTCTATGTTTAATTGCCTTTTTTCTGTCTCCTTTTTAAAGATGGGATTCTTTGGCCTTCTTCCATCCTCAGTTTCTCCCCTTTTCAAGGGATTTGAATATTATGAAAAACTTTACCTCATTTCCTTCCCCGAAAACCACAGATTTTCCGACTCTTTAGGTTCAAGGTCACTAGAATGTTCCCCCTCCTCAGTTGTGGTGCCCCTAAACTGATACATTTGTTGTATGAATCTTTTCTACCCACTGGCCTTCCTTCCCCACTGGAATACTTTAAACCTCAAGTTGAGCCTCCATACCTCTTATAAATTGCTTTAAGTTCCCTCTTTTTCCTCAGCCTTATCCCTGTCTTAACTTTTTTTTTCTTGGGGTTGACATGAGCTTTGGACTTAACTTTGATGCTATGTCGGTTTTCGTACTGTTTCGGGCCTCCCTCCGTCCTGTGCATACTCGTTTCTCTTTCTACTCTCTCTTTGTTTACTTGGGTTCTTTCCTTCTGTACCTTTTTCCATTCTCTGACACCTGAATCTTTGCCTCTCTGCACCTTTGGGAAAACCAGGGGCCTTTCCCCTTCCCGTTTAATCTTTTTTCCTCTGGGGATAAACCGTTCCTCTGCCTCCTTAACTTTGAACCTCGTATTCCATCATTTCTTTTTATTGTCTGTCCATCCATTTATCTTTCCCTCTTGATCATTGTTGGAGTTCCCTCTTCTTCCCAGCCTTATCACCTGGTCTTTAACTGTTGTTTTCCTTCTGATGTGGCTGCATGAGCTTCGGGTTTCGGCCCCAACTTTCGATGCAAAGGTCGTTTTCGTCTGTTTCTGGGCCTCCCTCCGTACCTGTGCATACTGTTTCTAGCTCTTCTACTCTCTTTTTTATTTGGGTTCTTTGCCTTCTGACTTTCCATTCTCTGACACTCTGAATCTTTGCCTCTCTGCCCTTTGGGTAAACCAGGGTTTTCCCTTCCTTTAACCTTTTCCTCTGGGGATAAACCGTTCCTCTGCCTCCCTTCCCTTTTGACCCCTTAATTCCATCATTTCTTTTTATTGTCTGTCCATCTTTTTCCTTTCCCACTGAACCTCCTGCGGAAATTCCTCATGCCTGTGTTTTTCCCCCTTTTAAAATCTGGTTTGTTCTTTCGGTCCGTTTTCCCTCTCCCACCTGTACTTTTCAATGTACTAAAGCCAGCACCATATGGTCACTGGCTCCCAGGTCTCGTGTTATGTCTTCAATATCTGATCTGTTCAGGGGAATACAAGGTCAGTCTTGCTGGTTTTATCTTCCTCCTCACTTGGTCGTGTCCCTGACATGTTGGTGCATCAGGTTTTTCCCGTACCGCATCCATCTTTTCCCTTTTTCCAAGTTTCTGGACCCCACGGGTTCTTGGTTCTCCCAGTCGATCTCCCTGTGGTTGAAATCGCCCATGACCAGTAGCTTCCCTGCTCATTACCTTTTCTTGCCCCTCCCCAGGAACCACCATCGCTCTGTTGTTCTCTTTTATTCCTCACCTGGCCTCCTCCCGTTCTGTGGTGGGTTATCATCCTGCAATGATTATCTTGTGTTCCCCAGACTGGACCCATGTAGTCCCTTTTCACACATTTCCATTCCTTCCATTTCCTCAAATTTCCAACAGTTCCAAAGCAGTGGTCCCTCCTCCCCCTGGCTCCTTTATCTTTCCCCCAGGGGTCTGATATCCCCCGTGGGAAGATTGCATCTATTACCTTTCCTTTAGTTTGGTTTCTGTGACAGCTATGGGTGTTTTGGGGCACTTCACCTATTCCATTCCACTCTTCATACTTGTTTGTAATTCCATCCGCCCTTTGTGTACCAAACCTTCAACCTTGTTTCCAAAGGGCCCTTGGGGGGATCTTGGTGGGTTGGGGGGTGTTGGTGGGGTGCCCTTGGGGTTGCATCATGGTGGGGGATTGTGGTTTGGGTTGGGTGGGGGTGGAGTTTGTGGTTGGGGTGGGGGTAGGTGATGGTGGTTTTGGGTTTGGGGTGGGGGCAGGGGACTGATGAGTGGTGTGGTGTTAAAGGGTTATTTGGCGTGGGGGTTTTTGATTTTAGGCCCCTGTGGGGACTTCCAGTTTGTGTGTTTGTCCTGTTTGGGCTTGGTTCCTCCGTATCTTGCTGTCTCCTCTCTCTCCCTCCCCTTCTTATCTGCTCCTTCCGGCCTCCCCTTTCTTCCTGCGTTCTGTCCCGATCTAGGTATTGTTTCCCTCCCCTGATTTGTCCTCAGGGTCTTTCTCTTGCAGGATCATGGTGCGGGTGATTCTGCTTTGAAGATTACCTTGAGAGGTCGATTTCTTTCCCTTGTGTACCACCCAATTCTCTGAAAATTTGTCACTTGGGACGTGTCTCCCTATTGCTAGCATGATACCTTGATCCTTTCTTTCTCCTCCTGTTTTCTTCTGTCGTGGGTGTCCCCTTCGACTTCCTTCAGGCCATAGATAAAGATCGACCTCTCTCTTTCCTCCTCCACTGTGTCTCCCATTGCCTCATCAGAGGTGCATTAGCCTCTCCCGGTGCTGTCATGGTTGTATCCCCGTGTTCCTTTGTGTGTCCAGCCTGCTCAAAAGTCCCTGTCCGTTGCAGTGTGTTGATGGAGTCTCCGCGTTTAGTGTGTTCTGCTGCTTTGTCTGCCCTCTCGTGTTTTGTTACTGTGCTCTCATTCTTTGTTACTGTGGTGCTCCTCTTCTGTCCCTTCGCTTCTTCTATGTCCCTCGTTGTGTTGTTGAGTATCCTGCTCATCTTGCTTTGGGCCCCACTTGTGTACTCACCTATTTGTACTCACCTATTTGTGGTTGCAGGGGTCAGTCATAGCTCCTGGCCCCGCCTCTTCACCTGATTGCTACTAGGTCCTCTCTCTCCCTGCTCCATGAGCTTTATCAAACCTAGTCTTAAAACTATGTATGGTTCCTGCTCTCCACTATGTGCTTTCTAAGCTATTCCACTTCCTGACAACTCATGACTGAAGAAATACCAACATCCCTTTGACTCATAGGAGTCTTCAACTTCAATTATGACCCCTTGTTTCTGTGTCCCCTCTCTGGAACATCTTGTCTCTGTCCACCTTATCTATTCCTCGCAGTATTTTATTGTCGTTATCATGTCTCCCCTAACCCTCCTGTCCTCTAGTGTCGTCAGGCCGATTTCCCTTAACCTTTCTTCGTAGGACAATCTAGCTCTGGGACTAGTCTTGTTGCAAACCTTTGCACTTTCTCTAATTTCTTGACGTGCTTGACCAGGTGTGGGTTCCAAACCGGTGCTGCATACTCCAGTATGGGCCTGACGTATATGGTATACAGAGTCTTGAATGATTCCTTAGTGAGGTATTGGGACGCTATTCTTAGGTTTGCCAGCCCGCCCGTATGCTGCAGCAGTTATCTGATTGATGTGTCCTCGGGAGATGTGCTCATTATACTCACCCCAAGATCTTTTCTTTAGTGGAGCTTGCAGTCTTTGGCCACCTAGACTATACTCTGTCTGCGGTCTTTGCCCTTCCCGATATTCATGACTTTACATTTGGCGGGTTAAATTCAAGGAGCCCGTTACTGGACCAGGCTTGCAGCCTGTCCAGGTCTCTTTGTAGTCCTGCCTGATCCTCGACTGATTTTATTCTTCTCATTAACTTCCATCATCTGCAAACAGGGACACTTCTGAGTCTATCCCTTCCGTTATGTCATTCACATATACCAAAAACAGTACAGGTCCTAGGACTGACCCTTGTGGAACTCCACTCGTCACAGGTGCCCCTCTGACATTCGTCACGTACCATGACTCGTTGTTGCCTCCTGTCAGATATTCTCTGATCCATTGCAGTGTTTTTCCTGTTACGTGTGCCTGATCCTTTAGCTTTTGCATTAACCTCTTGTGAGGAACTGTGTCGAACGCCTTCTTGCAGTCCAAAAAATGCAGTCTATCCACCCCTCTCTCTCGTGTCTTACTTCGTTACCTTATCATAAAACTCCAGTAGGTTTGTGACACAATTTTCCTTCCTGAAACCGTGCGTTTGTCGTTTATAAGCTTGTGTCTTTCTGGTGCTCCACCACTCTCCTCCTGATGATCTTCTCCATGACTTTGCAATATACACGTCAGTGACACAGGTCTGTAGTTTAATGCCTCGTGTCTGTCTCCTTTCTTAAAATTGGGACTACATTTGCCATCTTCCACGCCTCAGGTAGTTGCCCAGTTTCAATGGATGTGTTGAAGATTTGTGTTAGTGGCACACACAACATCTCTGCTCCCTCTCTAAGGACCCACGGAGAAATGTTGTCGGTCCCACCGCTTTGAGGTATCGAGTTCACATAGCAGCTTTTTCACCTCCTCCTCGGTTGTGTGTATTTCATCCAGCACTTGTTGGTATACCTCCCTATTCTGAATTCCTGGAGTCCACCTGTCTCCTGTGTAAATACTTCTTTAAATCTCATGTTGAGCTCCTCACATACCTCTTGGTCGTTTATTGTGACTCCCCACCTTCCTTTCTCAGCCTGATTACCTGGTCCTTGACTGTTGTTTTCCTCTGATGTGGCTATACAACAGCTTCGGGTCAGACTTGACTTTTGATGCTATATCATTTTCATATTTTCGCTGAGCCTCCCTTCTTGCCTGTGCATATTCGTTTCTGGCTCTTGCTAATCTCTTTATTTTCCTGGGTCCTTTGTCTTCTGTACTTTTCCATTCTCTATTACACTTACTTTTTGCCTGCCAGTGTCTGTGCATGCAAGAGTTCTCCTTTTTTCTCCTCATTCCCTTTGGCTGAGTCTGGTGCACAAGCTCCGAGCTGTTTCTGGCCAGGTACTTTTGTCTCTATTCTGTGTTATTCCCCGCGCTTCACTTCTAAGATCCGTATCTTGGCTGCTTTTTGACATGCATTTCCATTTTTTACTCTCCTCAGCTATCCTTTTCTCCATTCCCATGCTGATCACCAATATCTTCCTCTCCCATTCCTCTTCCTTTTTTGAATTCCTCCTCAGTGATCACAATATCTTCCTCTCCCATTCTTTTCCCTTGTGATGTTTCCTGCTCCCTGTGGCCACCCATATCGGCCATCGTCCTCCTTGTTGACACTCCTCTCCCTGAGCCACCCATATTCCCATGGTGTGCCCTTGTGGATGTATTGAGAGTATCAGAAGAAGGGAGAAAGAAGAGGGATAGGGAAGGGGTGAGGTGAAAGGAGAAAGGATAGGGAAGGGGTGAGAGGGAGAGAGATAGCTTAGAGGTAGTGTGGACGAGGGTGGATAGAGAGATAGAGAGGGAGAGGTGGAGAGGGAGGTAGAGAGTTAGAGAGATGGGTAAAGGGAGAGAGATGGAGGTATAGGGAAAGATATAGAGGGAGAGGGAGGGAGAGGGAGGGAGAGGGGGAGTGAGAGAGAGATAGGGAAAGGGATAGAGAGAGGTAGGGAGAGGGAGGGATAGGGAGGGGGAGATAGGGGGAGAGGGAGTGTGAGAGAGGGGAGAGGGAGGTATAGAGAGGGGGAGAGGGAGGTATGGACTACTCTCCTAATATTTTGCTAAAATTTTGCTGGTACTAATTCCATATCGAATAATGATACTAAGCTAGGCTAAGACAAGCCCAGAGAAGAGATAGAGGGGAGAGCGAGAGAGAGAGGTATAGAGGGGGAGGGTATAGAGGGAGATAGGGTATAGGGGGAGAGAGAGGGAGGGGAGGAAGGGTAGGGTGTGTGGGGTAGGAGGAGTGGAGGGATGGAGGGTGTAAAGTAGTTAGTATGGTAGAGGTTCATGGAGGGGTCCTGACAGGGGGGGATTTCCACATCATATCAGGTTTCAAAATGCACATGTGTTTGTATGTCGTTGTGTGTGTGTGTGTGTGTGTGTGTGTGTTGTGTGTGTGTGTGTATGTGAGGGTGTGTGTGAGTGTGTGTGTGAGGGTGTGTGTGAGTGTGTGTAGGAGGGTGTGTGTGTGTGTGTGTGTGTGTGTGAGTGTGTGTAGGAGGGTTAGGAGGTACAAGTGGGGGAGGGGGGAGGGAAGTGTTATTGGGTTAGTGGTCAGGTTCTTGTAGGTCTACTGTCATGTGAGTGAGTGTGTGTGTACGTGTATGTGTGTGTGCCTGTCCTCACTGCATTGATTTAATTAGAATATTTCACTGTGACGGCCTTCTGGGTTATCCTAGGCTCCCTACACGTATGCTACATGTGATAGCCTATCACTGTACTAGTGTATACCTGTATAACTTTGCTTACTTATTGAATAAACACTGTCAGAGTAGTGTAGTGTTCGTGTGACTGTGTCCGTCTGTTAAGATAATCTTCCTAAAGTTTGCAATACTTCACAAGGTTTGGAATACTATCCTAATATTATATTAGACTTTTGCTAGTACTAGTTCTAAAAACGAGTAATACAACTAAGCTAAGCTAAGACAAACCCAATTGTTGGTTTATGTGAGCTTGTGTGTGTGTGTGTGTGTGCGTCTTGGCATCTCGTTCACAGGGCCTACCTAATCTAATTTTAATTCTAGAATGCTACTAACCACTGCTACTAAAAGTTACTACTTATACATTGGTAATAATATTGATGCTAATACATGAACAGTTGTATGGTATACTACTTCTGTATCCTGACTACTTCAAGTGTATGTGTGCGTGGCATGCGTACACATGTGTACATTTGGTTGGTAGCCCTGCGCCCTAACTTATCTTTCTACCTATGAAATTCTTATGTTTTCAGCTCCTCCGAGCAGGGATTTTTCCCACACTTCAGCAACTCAGGGCCAGGAACCTGCAAACCACAACTAGGATTTTGTACATTACATCAGATGTCCGCTGGGTCTGTCAGATTGTTGATACTCTCCTGGTGTGGCACCCTGCTGGGTATTACCTCTTCGCTTCTTTTCTATTTTGCTCACTTCATGCAGTCACCATACTGCTCACTGCTTGCCTTGCACTTGTCTCCCTTACTTGGGTACCTCCAGTAGATATGCTCCCCACTGTGTTATAGTTCACTACGATATATTCCCCACTTCCTGCTGTGTGGCAACCGCTGTTAGGCCTATCACCGGTTCCCCTCACCGCTCTTTCACTATTTACTGTGTGTTTTCCCTCTGCGATCACTCGTATTCCCCTGCTTTTTGGTTTTAAATGAGTATGACACTTTAGCCTATGCCCACGCCTGTTTGTTGCACTCGGATTCCCAATAGGACCACCCAATACCACCCAATTTAGCGGAGCTCAAAACGCGCGTGACTGCTTTGACTGAACGCCAGTGTGTGTGTGTGTGAATGTGTGTGTATAGGTATGTGTGTGGGTGTGTATGTGTGTTTGTTTGTGTGTGTGCATGTGTGTGTATCTGTGTGTATATACTCACCTATTTGTGGTTCCAGGGATCGAGACTCAGCTCCTGGCCCCGCCTCTTCACTGATCGCTACTAGGTCCTCTCTCTCCCTGCTCCATGGGCTTTATCATACCTCTTCTTATAGCTATGAATTGATCCTGCCTCCACTACATCGCTTCCCAAACTATTCCACTTTCTGACCACTCTGTGACTGAAGAAATACTTCCTAACATCCCTGTGATTCATCTGAGTCTTCAACATCCAACTGTGTCCCCTTGTTGCTTTGTCCAATCTCTGGAACATTCTGTCTCTGTCCACCTTGTCAATTCCTCTCAGTATTTTATATGTCGTTATCATGTCCCCCATATCTCTCCTGTCCTCCATTGTCGTCAGGTCGGTTTTCCTTAAAACCTCTCCTCGTTGAACATACCCCTTAGCTCCGGGACTAGTCATGTTGCAAACCTTTGCACTTTCTCTAGTTTCTTTACATGTTTGGCTAGGTGTAGGTTCCAAACTGGTGCTGCATACTCCAATGTGGGCCTAACGTACATAGTGTACAGGGTCCTGAACGATTCTTTGTTAAGATATCGGAATGCTGTTCTTAGGTTTGCTAGGCGCCCATATGCTGCAGCAGTTATTTGGTTGACGTGCGCCTTAGGAGACGTGCCTGGTGTTATACTCACACCAAGATCTTTTTCCTTGAGTAAGGTTTGTAGTCTCTGGCCCCCTAGATTGTACTCCGTCTGCGGTCTTCTTTGTCCTTCCTCAGTCTTCATAACTTTGCACTTGGTGGGGTTTAACTCCCGGAGCCAATTGCTGGACCAGGTTTGCAGCCTGTCCAGATCCCTTTTTAGTTCTGCCTGGTCCTCGTCGGATTGAATTCTTCTTATCAACTTCACATCATCTGCAAACAGGGACACTTCGGAGTCTATTCCTTCCGTCATGTCGTTCACAAATACCAGAAACAGCACCGGTCATAGGACTGAACCATGTGGAACCCCACTCGTCACAGGCGCCCACTCTGACACCTCGCCACGTACCATGACTTGCTGCTGTCTTCCTGATAGGTATTCCCTGATCCATTGGAGTGCCTTCCCTGTTATCCCTGCCTGGTACTCCAGCTTTTGCACTAATCTCTTGTGTGGAACTGTGTCAAACGCCTTATTACAGTACAAGAAAATGCAATCTACCCACCCCTCCCTCTCTTGTCTTACTGATGTAACCGTGTCATAGAACTCCAGTAGGTTTGTGACACAGGATTTCCCGTCCATGAAACCGTGTTGGCCGTCGTTGCTAAGCTCATTCCTTTCTAGGTGTTCCACCACTCTTCTCCTGATAATCTTCTCCACGGCTTTGCATACTATACATATCAGTGACACTGGTCTGTAGTTTAGTGCTTCATGTCTCTCTCCATACCTCAGGTAGGCTTCCTGTTTCGATAGATGTGTTGAATATTGTTGTTAGTGGTACACACAGCGCCTCAGCTCCCTCTCTCAGGACCCATGGAGAGATGTTGTCCTGCCCCATCGCCTTTGAGGTATCTAGCTCACTCAGCAGCTTTTCACTTCTTCCTCGGTTGCATGTATTGTGTCCAACACTTGGTGGTGTACCCCACCTCTCTGTCTTTCTGGAGTCCCTCTGTGTCCTGTGTGTGTGTATGTGTGTGTGTTTGTGTGTGTGTGTATGTGTATGTGTGTGTGTTTGTTTGTTTTTGTGTGTGTTGTGTGTGTGTGTGGTGTGTGTGTGTGTGTGTGTGTGTGTGTGTGTGTGTGTGTGTGTGCGTGTGTGTGTGGATGAGGGAATCAACAGGGTCAAAAAAATTCCTCTTTCTCCTTTGTTTTGTTTACACATCCTGCAATGTCTGCTCTGACAGTTGCTCTGAGCTCTCTTTGTCTCTGTTTTTAACATATGGATATCACTTGGTCTTCTCTCTCTCTCTCTCTCTCTCTCTCTCTCTCTCTCTCTCTCTCTCTCTCTCTCTTCTCTCTCTCTCTCTCTCTGTCTGCTCTCTCTCTCTCTCTCTCTCTCTCTCTCTCTCTCTCCTCTCTCTCTCTCTCTCTCTCTCTCTCTCTCTCTCTCTCTCTTCTCTTTCTCTCTCTCTCTCTCTCTCTCTCTCTCTTCTCTCTCTCTCTCTTCTCTCTCTCTCTCTCTTCTCTCTCTTTTCTCTCTTTGTCTCTCTATCTCTTTTTTTGCACAGGGTTTGTCAAGGTTAGGTTTAGGATCCCTAGCTTTATTGAACAAGCTGTTTACAAGTTAAGGGTTCCTAAATTTATTGACAAGCTGAGAGCTGTTACCTACATCAGCTCATTTGAAAGCATTTTTATTGTTATGAAACATTCAAGTAGGGAACAGGATGAAGTTGGAGCCATCTGTGCCATCTTAGCTATCTCTCTCTCTCTCTCTTGATTAATTTAATGTGATTGACAAAAATGTACATCATGTGCCTCTGTCTGGTAGGTACTACGCAAAATCTGAAAACTATGGTTTGTCTCTCCTACATTGAGAATTTCTCGGCCTGGGAACTTTATAGAGCATAAAACCAAATATACTCTATATTTTACCTACCAGGAAACTAATAAAAATTTACAGCATATTGATTATACATATCACACATATGCTTTATGTAGAGAAATTTTCTGTACATGATTTTTGAGATGCTTCATGCTGTGGGTCTTCTAAAGATGCTGTGAGTGTCCTAAAATGCTGAGTATCTTTTGAAATCCAGTGACTTGCGAATCCACATGCACACAAACACTTTTTCGTTTCATAAACACTCGCCCAAACATGACGCAAACATACGTACACGGACAAACTCCTATACTCTGCATGATGAATGTATATATATATATATATATATATATATATATATATATATATATAAAATATATATATATATATATATATATATATATATATATATATATATATATATATATATATATATATATATATATATATATATATATATATATATATATATATATATATATTATAGTAAACTAATAGCAAGAACACTAAAATCTTCTAATTATCTATAGTTTAAAAATACATTAGAAGAGTTTATATCAGAAACAAACCTCCTTTTAGGCATAATTGAATAAATATATTAGATCGAAAAATTAATAAAAACAAACCTTTTTTCAGAGAAGATTTCGAAATTTTTGAAATTTACTGTATATAAAGAAGACTTGCATTTAAGCAAACAAGTACCTAAAGAAAGCAAACTAGAAAAAAGAGAGATCGTCCTTTGAGTTTAATTATCCTTCAAAATAGAAATTTATACAAAGAACATTCAAAAGATTAACAAAAATCCTTTTATGAAGCTATTCCATCAGAATGGCAACATAGTATGTTGGATCATTGCTATAATAAACTCAGAAGAATTTGTAATAATCTCAAAAACAAACTACAAAGAAAATTAGATAATTTAATTGAAAATAGTGACTGGACAAAGCACGCTAATAACAATTTTGTAATTAACTTATCAGATGAAATATTAGATAAAAATACAACTGCTGCTCTTGGTTTCGGTTTAAGTTTTGCAACTTCAAAAAAACTTAATAATGTTGAAATTGCAAAAGCTTTTTGTAATTTAGAAAAATCCTCTGATTTATCCACTGATAAAATTAATATTAGTAAGGGGATAGTATATAGCTCAATGTTAAAACAAAATATTCCCAATTGCCCTCAAAGATGCTTTAAGTCTTATGATATACACTTTTGAATAATAACAAATTGCGTCTTACTAAAGCAGATAAAATAAATGCAATAGTAATTATGAAATACAGCGATTACCAAGATAAAATGAATAACCTCCTAGATGATTTTGAAACCTATTCTAAACTTAGAAAGAATCCCTTAGAAACTGTTAACAGCAATTTCAATAAAACAATAAAACATCTATTGAAGGGCAAAGATGACTTTATTAAAATATTTACTTCCACCAATCCATCTTTACTTTATATGTATGGATTAATAAAAACAAACCTGGTAATCCTGTTAGACCAATTATTAGCTCCATTGGTTCAGTTTCTTATAAACTTTCTAAATGGCTTGTTGATATTCTGAGCCCACTTGTTGGAAAAAAATATAATTTTAATGTTAAAAACAACTTAGATTTAGTTGATAAATTAAGCCCCTTGACTGATTTAAATGATTTCAATATGGTTAGTTTTAATGTTACCTCCTTGTTTACAAAAGTTCCAGTTGATGATTTACTAAGTTTCTTATCTGAAGAACTGGTTAATTACGATTTACCATTGCCAGTTCCTACTATCATTAAACTTATTAAACTTTGTATTGTTGATGCAAAATTTGTATTTAATGATGAGTTTTACACTCAGAAGTTTGGTATGGCAATGGGAAATCCTCTTTCACCTGTTCTTAGTAATTTATATATGGATTTTTTCGAAACAAGATTGCTTAACACAATCCTTCCCAATAGAGCTAAGTGGTATAGATATGTTGATGATATTTTGTGCCTTATGCCTAAGAATGTAGACATAAACCATTTCCTTGTTAAATTAAATAGCTTAGCTCATTCTATAAATTTTACTGTTGAATTCGAAATAAATAACTCATTGCCCTTCCTAGATGTTTTTATTATTAAGGGTAACATTGATTTTAAATTTAAAATTTACAGAAAACCTACAAATAATTGTACCTATGTACACTATTATTCTTCACATCAAGATAGAGTTAAAGTGTCGGTTTTCTCTTCAATGTTTTTGAGAGCTTTACGTATTTGTAGTCCAGAGTTCATAGATGAAGAAATCTCTAAAATTTATGAAATAGCTAATGATTTAAAATACCCAAGAAACGTAACTGATAAATCTTTTAAAATAGCTAGAAATACTTTTTACAATCCAAAAAGGGACAACCAACCTTATTCAACCAAAAATATGTTGGTTTTCCCTCACCATGAAAACTTGGTTGATATGCCTTCCTTTCTTAAGAATTGTAATATCAAAGTTGTATTTAAAAATCTTGATACAGTAAAAAGACTTTTGATAAAAATTCCCCCCAAAATGCTGACGGATGTGTCTATAAGATTCCCTGTAAAATATGCGATAAAGTTTATTACGGTCAAACTGTTAAAAGTCTTGAACTAAGATTAAAACAACATAAATATAGCATTAGAACTGGACAAGATTCTAATGCTCTATTTATTTATGTGAGAGATTTTAACCATCCAATTGATTTTCAAAATGCTGAGAAAGTTGTATCAAGCAAGTCCATGGTTGAGAGGAATATAATAGAATCATGTTTCATTAAAAGCAGTTTTGAAAATAATATGAATATTTATTTTGGTTTATATAAATTGGATTCATTCATAATTAATAAAATTTGGGAAGAATTTAGTGATAAATTGGACTAATCTTAATTCTTGGGAAGAGTTTCAGGTCCTTTCTTATGTTCCTCTTCACAGAGTCGTGCGATGTTACGCTACTGTGAGGTGTTGTCTTTGTTAGTGTGATGTGACTGTGAGGTGTAGTCTTGCCCCTTTATAAGCCTTCTTGTCATGTTTCCTTTTATAGTTCCTTGATAATGTGAGTAGTCACGAAAGCGCTTGGAATTCCTCTATTTTTTCATAGTGGTTGTCTTGCATATTTTGATATCACCTGTTTACTGTGATTTTTTTGCATATAGTATATATATATATATATATATATATATATATATATATATATATATATATATATATATATATATATATATATATATATATATATATATATATATATGTATATAAATTCAACACGTCGGCTGCTTCCCACCGAGACAGGGTGACCCAAAAAGGAAGACGTTGGATCGATCCATGGTCTAGCACTTTTCCATTCAGCAATGAGGCTTTCACTACGCTAACAGAATTTCTGATCATGTTTCTCTCAGCTGCCATCGCTTGGAACCCTAATTCTTCTTCCCACAGCAACAATTGCAGTAAGTCCATTCTCAGGCCGGGGAATGAACTAGGACCACGGTTCGATCCCCTGTCCATTTTTCTATTTATTCATTAACAGTAGTTTATGATTACTTATGTTGAGTTTATGGACTACATGGCTTCGCGAGCACCTGGTGATGGACCAGGTGCTTCTGCTCCCTCAGTACCCTAATGATGGACCAGGTGCTTCGGCTCCTTCAGTACCCTGGTGATGGACCAGGTGTTTCGGCTCCTTCAGTACCCTGGTGATGGACCAGGTGCTTCGGCTCCTTCAGTACCCTGGTGATGGACCAGGTGCTTCGGCTCCTTCAGTACCCTGGTGATGGACCAGGTGCTTCGGCTCCCTCAGCACACTAGTGATGGACCAGGTGCTTCGGTTCCCTCAGTACCCTGGTGATGGACCAGGTGCTTCGGCTTATTCAGTGCCCTGGTGATGGACCAGGTGCTTCGGCTTGCTCAGTACCCTGGTGATGGACCAGGTGCTTCGGCTTATTCAGTGCCCTGGTGATGGACCAGGTGCTTCAGCTCCTTCAACGCCCTGGTGATAGATTATGTGCTTCGGCATATTCAGTGCCCTGGTGATGGACCAGGTGCTTCAGCTCCTTCAGTACCCTATTTTATAGTGCCCTGATTATCAAAGCATATTCCATGGATGGAGTAGGTAGGTTGGATAGGAGTTTTTGTTTGTGGGATTGGTTTTGGGTTTTGCCTAGTGTGGATCAGTTGGCTTGATGCAGTGTTCCTTATTTCTGTGTTCTTGTGAGTGAGAAGGGTTGGATTTGAACGGGACTTGCACAGTTGTTGGTGGGGGAGGGGTGTTGTCGGGGATTCTTGCTTGGATGGCGATGGGGATGGGTTGCACAAATATTTTTGTTGGTGGGTTGGTTTTGATATGGACCTGCCAAGTATGGGCCAGTAGGCCTGTTGCAGTGTTCCTCCTTTCTTATGTTCTTATGTTCTTATGTTACTGGGGCTGTGGAAAGAGACAGTTGGGTCATGGATGGTGCCGCTGACGGAAACAAGAACGTAAGTTCACTTTCAGCATTCTTCCTGTCGGAAGCTTCGTACCTAAGTGTGTGTGTGTGTGTGTGTGTGTGTGTGTGTGTGTGTGTGTTTGTGTGTTTGTGTACTCACCTATTTGTGGTTGCAGGGGTCGATTCATAGCTCATGGCCCCGATTATGTGTGTGTGTGTGTGTGTTTGTGTGTGTGTTTGTTTGTGTGTATGTGTATGTGTTTGTAAGGTCAGTATTCGGAGAAAAACATTTTCAGAAGAGTGAAATATTGTTGGGTTACGTTGTGTAACACGGTGCGGGCAGTAACCAGGAGTTAGTGCTGGCCAGCGGAGACTCACCACAGCTTCCTAAAGATGTTGTGGATCTTCTGGAGGTTCTGTTACTCTTCTAAAAATATTGCGACTTCCCTGACGATGTTGTGAGCTTCCTATGTATGTTGTGGGTCTTCTGAAGGTTTTGTTACTCTTCTGAAAAATAGCAAGTTTTACCTAATCGGCACGATTATATATATATATATATATATATATATATATATATATATATATATATATATATATATATATATATATATATATATATATATATATATATATATATATATATATATATATATATATATATATATATATATATAATAAGAAATCTTGCTTCAGGGAAAACTGAAGGTTCTCCCTGAAGCTGTTTGAAAATTGTTTTCTCCTACCACCCCCTATATTTTATATAGATTTTATTTAAAGAGAAAATACATTAACAAAATACATAGACAGATTCATTAGGGAGTAGAACATAGATAACAACTCAGAGCTACATCTCCCCGGCAGTGGGCCGCGTGCCCAGAATGTTGCAGGCATTTCCTCTCTGGATTGCAACACTGAGTCTCTGAAAGAGGAAGCTGGCCGCCCTGTGGTCCCTGGTTTCGATGATGAGTTTTTCACCCAGCTCTTTGAGGAACATTAGAGCACACTTGCTCCATGCTCCAAGGGACTCAGACCTTATTGGGATGAAGTTATAGCAAGGGGAAAGGCCTTCATATTTGCGGGTCTTCTGGGTCTCCCTGTGGCTGGCAGCTCCACCTCCTTCAGCTATGGAGTATGACAAGTAGGTGTCTGCCATTGTGGAGGCACAGGTGTAGTCCCAAGCAATCAGCTTACCATCTTTCCAGAGTAGCATAGTGGCTCCATCAGGACGCTTTTGACTTCCGACAATATATATATATATATATATATATATATATATATATATATATATATATATATATATATATATATATATATATATATAAAAGCGTCCTGATGGAGCCACTATATATATATATATATATATATATATATATATATATATATATATATATATATATATATATATATATATATATATATATATACAGTGGACCCCGAGTTTCGTAAAACTTCACTCCTGAAGTCTGCTCAAGTGCCATTACCGAACGAATTTACTCCCTTAAGGAAAAATTTCACGTAGGTTAGTCTATTTCAGACCCCCAAAAATACACTTCCACAAGAACTTACAAAATTATACTTACATAATTGCACGATTTCCGGGGTATTCGTTAACCGAGGGTCCACTGTATATATAACAACACAGCGACTAGCCAAGGAGTCAAACCCATGCTGCTTTAGCCGGCCTCATGGTGAGCGAGAACACATGACGCTTTAGACCACTAGACCACACATTCCTTAAGAATTGCGCATCCAGCCAAGCTAGGAGTTGTACCCGCCAGCTCAGAGGCGTCCACACCAATATATGTTCTTGGATGGCGGGTACATCATCTAGCTTGGCTGGATGCGCCATTCTTAAGGATTGTGTGGTATAGTGGTTTAAAGAGTCATATGTTTTCGCTCACCATGAAGCGGGCCAAAGCAGCATGGGTTCGACTCCATGGCTAGTCGAAGTGTTGTTATTGATCAATACAACTCGTTCGTGGGTACAATAACGTGTATATATATATAGTATATATATATATATATATATATATATATATATATATATATATATATATATATATATATATAAATATATATATATATATGTATGTATGTATGTATGTATAACGATGCAACAAGAATCAAAGCAAACTAAGACTGATAGCAATATAAACATGACATCGATGCCTTAGTTCATTATGTCAACTAATCCAATAAACTGTTCAGAAATAAAATGTAACTTCAAGATTATGTTTAATGTGCAGGGAGTGTGCTGATTTTACTGGAAGTAATTTCCATCAGTATGCGATTTCTAATCTGGAGAGCAACACAAATATCTTTCACTTGCAATTTTACTGGTAACGAAAAACTCGAACGGAAAACAACGTTATTAACAAAGAGACTAGTAATAGAACTCCGTCAAAACAGAACACGACGTTATTAATAGAAAAACACAAAACCACTAGTAATGTCTTGCAACACTTTAAGCAACGGAATACAATGTCAATAGTAACGGAATACAATGTCAATAGTAACGTAATACAAAGCTGAAAGTAACAGAATGCAACGCCACTAGTGACGTAAGACAACCCAAATAGTAACGTAAAAATGAGTTACATCATGCGGCAGTTTTTCCAATGACTGAGACTGAGAAGAATGAGACAACATACAAGAGAGAGAGAGAGAGAGAGAGAGACATTGCCTAGGAAACAGAGAAACGAAAATGAGACCATCCGACAAGAGGAATTATTAAGAAATGAGTGAGTGGGAAATTCGTATTATTCTATCTATGAATTTACATTTAATCCTAAATCTTAACAGATGTTAAGAGAAAAGGTATGGTGAGAGAGAGAGAGAGAGAGAGAGAGAGAGAGAGAGAGAGAGAGAGAGAGAGAGAGAGAGAGAGAGAGAGAGAGAGAGAGAGAGAGAGATAGGAGTACAAACACAAACGGACTGTAGCCAGTACGTAAAACACAGAATAAACTTTAAGTAGCAATCCACCTGGTCTGAGCACCACAATGCCTACCGAGGTTTCCTTTTCTTGTGGCACAAAAGGCAGCGATACGCACTAAGAAACTCCCCATTTACATTCAAGAAATGTTCTCCTGAATATGCGGCTGTAAGCTTAAGTTCCTCGTGCAGGAGTCCACAATGTCAGCACCTCCCCTCCACTAAGATTCTACCCACTAAACTTTTTCTATATATTATATTCACTGAGGGATGTGCTACTCGTGTTGGTTTATAGATTCATTATTTACTCGTTTCTCTCGACAAAGTGATTACCTGAGGGGAAAGAGAACAATTTAAAAATTTATGTGTGCACGTGAACATTGTGATGCTCTCAAGATTTAACTAGTCTGCTTATTTTCACTGATGCAGATCACCAAGTGTTTCTCTTTATCAAAAATCATTCCATATTGTTACCATATGTCTGTTAATTTTTATTCAGTATGTGGAGAGACAAGTGCATACAATTCTTTTGACCCGGAGATAGAAACCAAATAGATCATTATTGAGCTACTTAATTTAGCAAGTCACGAGACAGCTTACGAAACATACATGAAATAGATATAGGAACAATTATAGGAGCTTTAATTATCGTGTATAAACAAAGTGAAGAGCCTCTTAGGCCACAGCAATAAAGGTTACGAGGCGGAGAGGCGTATCATTGTACTTAATGACCACTTTGTTGGTGGCACGAGTGCAACACACTCTGCAAGATGACAACATACACACAATGATGGTTTACATAATCACTTAGGAGTTGGTCGTGATTCTTGGAGAAATGGACATGCGTGTGGTTTTTCTTATATGATTGCGACATTTGTTATGATTCCTATTTATGTGAATATATTTTTTGTTTCACCTGTATGGATGGAGGTTTTGTGTATGTATGTTTGTCTCCATGGGGAAGTGGAAAAGAATCTTTCCTCCGTAAACCATGCGTGTCGTAAAAGGCGACTAAAATGTAAAAATAAACACTTTCGTTTTTTTTTCTTTTAGGTCACCCTGCCTCGGTGGGAGACGTGTGTGTATGTGTGTGTACTCACCTAATTGTACTCACTTAATTGTGGTTGTAGGGGTCGAGACTCAGCTCATGGCGCCGACTCTTCAATGATCGCTAGTGGGTCCTCTCTCTCTCCCTGCTCCATGAGCTTTATCATACCTCGTCTTAAAGCTATGCATGATTCCTGCCTCCACTACATCACTTGCTAGACTATTCCACTTCCTGACTACTCTATGGTTGAAGAAATACTTCCTAAGATTCCTTTGACTCATATGAGTCTTCAACTTCCAATTGTGACCCCTTGTGTGTGTATATGTGTGTGTGTGTGTGTGTGTGTGTGTGTGTGTTAGTTAGTTAGTTACCATTTTGTCCTAGGCACATGTCGATTAGACACTAGGCCTGTTGTATGTATGTGTGTGTGTGTGTGTAACGAAACACTTCGAAATGTTTCGGCCCCGCCGGGAATTGAACCCGGGCCCTCCGTGCGTGAAGCAAGAGCGCTAGCCACCGTGCCATCGGGGCGTGTGTGTGTGTGTGTGTGTGTGTGTGTACTCACCTATTTGTACTCACCTATTTGTGGTTGCAGGGGTCGAGTCATAGCTCCTGGCCCCGCCTCTTCACTGATTGCTACTAGGTCCTCTCTCTCCCTGCTCCATGAGCTTTATCAAACCTAGTCTTAAAACTATGTATGGTTCCTGCCTCCACTATGTCGCTTTCTAAGCTATTCCACTTCCTGACAACTCTATGACTGAAGAAATACTTTCTAACATCCCTTTGACTCATAGGAGTCTTCAACTTCCAATTGTGACCCCTTGTTTCTGTGTCCCCTCTCTGGAACATCTTGTCTCTGTCCACCTTATCTATTCCTCGCATTATTTTATATGTCGTTATCATGTCTCCCTAACCCTCCTGTCCTCTAGTGTCGTCAGGCCGATTTCCCTTAACCTTTCTTCGTAGGACAATCCCCTTAGCTCTGGGACTAGTCTTGTTGCAAACCTTTGCACTTTCTCTAATTTCTTGACGTGCTTGACCAGGTGTGGGTTCCAAACTGGTGCTGCATACTCCAGTATGGGCCTGACGTATATGGTATACAGAGTCTTGAATGATTCCTTAGTGAGGTATTGGAACGCTATTCTTAGGTTTGCCAGCCGCCCGTATGCTGCAGCAGTTATCTGATTGATGTGTGCCTCAGGAGATGTGCTCGGTATTATACTCACCCCAAGATCTTTTTCTTTGAGTGAGGTTTGCAGTCTTTGTGTGTGTGTGTGTGTGTGTGTCTGTCTGTCTGTCTGCGTGTGTGTGTGTGTGTGTGTGTGTGTGTGTGTGTCTGTCTGTCTGTCTGTCTGTCTGTCTGTCTGCCTGCCTGCCTGCCTGCGGTGTGTGTGTGTGTGTGTGTGTGTGTGTGTCTGTCTGTCTGTCTGCGTGTGTGTGTGTGTGTGTGTGTGTGTGTGTCTGTCTGTCTGTCTGTCTGTCTGCCTGCGTGTGTGTGTGTGTGTGTGTGTGTCTGTCTGTCTGTCTGTCTGCCTGCGTGTGTGTGTGTGTGTGTGTCTGTCTGTCTGTCTGTCTGCCTGCGTGTGTGTGTGTGTGTGTGTGTGTGTCTGCCTGCGTGTGTGTGTGTGTGTGTGTGTGTGTGTGTGTGTGTCTGTCTGCCTGCGTGTGTGTGTGTGTGTGTGTGTGTGTGTGTGTGTGTCTGTCTGCCTGCGTGTGTGTGTGTGTGTGTGTGTGTGTGTGTGTCTGTCTGCGTGTGTGTGTGTGTGTACTCACCTATTTGTACTCACCTATTTGTGGTTGCAGGGGTCGAGTCATAGCTCCTGGCCCCGCCTCTTCACTGATTGCTACTAGGTCCTCTCTCTCCCTGCTCCATGAGCTTTATCAAACCTAGTCTTAAAACTATGTATGGTTCCTGCCTCCACTACGTCGCTCTCTAGGCTATTCCACTTCCTGACAACTCTATGACTGAAGAAATACTTCCTAACATCCCTTTGACTCATAGGAGTCTTCAACTTCCAATTGTGACCCCTTGTTTCTGTGTCCCCTCTCTGGAACATCTTGTCTCTGTCCACCTTATCTATTCCTCGCAGTATTTTATATGTCGTTATCATGTCTCCCTAACCCTCCTGTCCTCTAGTGTCGTCAGACCGATTTCCCTTAACCTTTCTTCGTAGGACAATTCCCTTAGCTCTGGGACTAGTCTTGTTGCAAACCTTTGCACTTTCTCTAATTTCTTGACGTGCTTGACCAGGTGTGGGTTCCAAACTGGTGCTGCATACTCCAGTATGGGCCTGACGTATATGGTATACAGAGTCTTGAATGATTCCTTAGTGAGGTATTGGAACGCTATTCTTAGGTTTGCCAGCCGCCCGTATGCTGCAGCAGTTATCTGATTGATGTGTGCCTCAGGAGATGTGCTCGGTATTATACTCACCCCAAGATCTTTTTCTTTGAGTGAGGTTTGCAGTCTTTGGCCACCTAGACTATACTCTGTCTGCGGTCTTCTTTGCCCTTCCCCGATATTCATGACTTTACATTTGGCAGGGTTAAATTCAAGGAGCCAGTTACTGGACCAGGCTTGCAGCCTGTCCAGGTCTCTTTGTAGTCCTGCCTGATCCTCGACTGATTTAATTCTTCTCATTAACTTCACATCATCTGCAAACAGGGACACTTCTGAGTCTATGTGTGTGTATGTGTGTGACTGTTTATTTACCTATGTATTCTCGCCTGAATATGATTACATCGGTCGAGTCCACCTCTCGCCTTGCTTCGACGAGTACACTAAGAGAAACCTCGATGACTGTCGGAGGTACCGACTTTTCAGTGCCCTCCCAACAAACATTTGGCTGTCTTCAAGAGGGAACTTGACAATTCCTCAAATATATTTCTGACCAGCAGGGCTGTAGTTCGTACGTTGGACTGCATGCGACCAGTAGTCTGGTTGATCAGGCATTGATCAAGAGGGATGACTGGTCTGGGATCGGGCCTCTAGGATGCTGACTCACGAAAACATCCTTCAGATTTAATTCGTGTACTCTTTGATTCACTACAGTATACCTGCCTAAATATCAAGCCTCAGCTACAGTCCCTTGGAAGGCACAGTATGAAATGTCTTCCTTCAGTCTAAGAAAATGCAATCCACCCATCTCTCTCTCTCCTTCCTGTTACTTTATCAGAGAATTCCAATAGGCAGTAAAGACAAGATTTATCATCGCTGACCCAAGCTGGTTATTCTTTGTGAAACCACATCTACCACTCTCCTGATTATCTTCCATTACCTTGCATCGTATGCAAGTTTGTGAAACTACTCAGTAGTTCAGTACTTCCAGCTTGTCTCCTTGTTTAACTACAGAGAGCAAAACAGCTGACTTCCAGATCTCTGGCCATTATCCAGTGTCCATTGAGGTGTTGCAAGTACTAGCCCGTGGTTCGGACAGTGTCTTTGCGCCCTCTCGCAGATTCTATAGTGACTCTTTGTCTAGTCTCATTGCCTAAGATATATTTACTTCCATCAAATATTTTTTTCCTATTTTCCCTCTGTGGACATGGTGTCCAGTGCCTGTCCGTGTATTCTCTTCCCAACTCATTCTGGTTCAGTGTGTTGTATTGAGGTATTATGGTGCGTGTGTGTGTACTCACCTAATTGTAGTTGCAGGGGTCGAGTCACAAATCTGTTTGCCACTAGATCCACTATCTCCTTGCTCCATGACCTCTGCCATACCTCTTCTTAAAGCTATGTATGGTACCTGCCTCCACTATCTCACTTTCCAGACTATTCCACTTACTGACAACTCTATATCTGAAAAAATACTTCCAAATATCCCAGTGACTCATGTGAGACTTCAGTTTCCAATTGTGACCTCTTGTTACTGTTCCATCTCTGGAAAATCTTGTCTCTGTCCACCTTGTCGATTCCTGTCAGTATTTTATGTATCGTTATCATGCCCATCCCCCTGTCTCTACTGTCCTCCAGTGTCATCAGGTCGAGTTCTCTTAACCTCTCCTCATAGGACATGCCCCTTAGCTCCGAGACTACCTGGAGGGTATTCCGGGGACCAACGCCCCCGCGGCCCGGGCCACAACCAGGCCTCCCGGTGGATCAGGGCCTGATCAATCAGGCTGTTACTGCTGGCCGCACGTAGTCCAACGTACGAACCACAGCCCGGCTGATCCGGCACTGACTTTAAGTATCTGTCCAGCTCCCTCTTGAAGGCAGCCAGGGGCCTATTGGTAATTTCCCTTATGTATGGTGGGAGGATGTTGAACAGTCTTGGGCTCCGGACACTTATGGTGTTTTCACTTAGTGTACCAATGACACCCCTACTTTTCATTGTGAGATATATTGCGCAGCCTGCCCAGTCTTTTACTTTCGTAGTTAATGATTTATGTGTGCCGATTCAGGACCATTCCTTCTAGGATTTTCCAAGTGTAGAATATGATACATATCTCTCGCGTGTGTTCCAACGAATACAAGTCAAGTGCTTCCAAGCTTTCCCAGTAGTTGAGGTGTTTGATAGAACTTATATGTGCAGTAAAGGTTCTCTGCGCACTCTCTAGATCTGCAATTTCACCATCTTTGGACGGAGATATTAATGTACAACAATATTCCAGCCTAGAGAGAACAAGTGATTTGAAAAGGATCATCATTGGCTTGGCATCTCTTGTTTTGAACGTTCTCATTATCCATCCTATCATTTGCTTTGCAATTGTGATCGTGGTACTGTTGTGATCCTTGAAAGTGAGATCCTCAGACATTACCACTCCCAGGTCCCTCACATTATTTTTCCGCTCTATTGCATGATCAGAGTTTATAGTAAACTTAGTTCTAGTTATTATCTCCTCCAGTTTTCCATAACGGGGTAGTTTGAATTTGTCTTCATTGAACATCGTATTGTTTTCCGATGCCCATTGCAAAACTTGGTTTATATCTTCTTGGAGGTTAACCGTGTCCTCAATAGATAACAGTCTCATGCAGATCCTAGTATCGTCTGTAAAGGATGACACGGTGCTGTGGATTACATCTCTGTCTACGTCTGATATGAAGATAAGGAACAGGATGGGGGGGAGTACTGTGCTTGTGGAACAGAGCTTTTCACTATGGCAGACTATGACAGACTAGTCTTGTTGCAAACCTTTGCACTTTCTTGGCCAGGTGAGGGTTCCAAACTGGAGCTGCGTACTACATTATGGACCTCACGTACACGGTGTACAGGGTCCGGAACGACTCTATGCTGAGATGTCGGAATGCTATTATTAGGTTCGCTAGTCGCCCACATGCTGCAGCAGTTATTTGGTTGATGTGAGCCTCAGATGTGCTCGGTATTATACACACTCCAAGATCCTTTTCCATGAGTGAGATTTGTAGTCTTTGGGGATGAGCACGAGCCAGTTGCTGGACCAGACCTGCAGCCTGTCCAGATCCCTCTACAGTCCTGCCTTATGCTCCTCCGACTGAATTCTCATCATTCACTTCACATCATCTGCAAACAGGAACACTTTTGAGTCTGTTCATATCGTCATGACATTCACAATACCAGAAACAGCACCGGTCCTAGAACTGACCCTTGTGGAACCCCGCTCGTCACAGCCACCCACTCTGACACTTCATCACGTACCATGACTCTCTGCTGCCTTCCCGTCAGGTATTCTCTGTTCCATTGCAGTGTCTTTCCTGTTAAACCTACCTGGTCCTACAGCTTTTGCACTAGTCTCTGATGTGGAACTGTGTCAAAAGCCTTCTTACAGTCCAAGAAAATATCATCTACCCACCCCTCTCTCTCTCTCGCTTGTCTTACTGCTGTTACTCTTTCATAAAACTCTAGTAGGATTGTGACACAGGATTTCCCATCTCTGAATACGTGCAGGTTGTCGTTTATATGTTCATTCCATTCTAGGTGATCCACCACTCTTCTGGTTATCTGTTCTATTATTTTGCATACAATACATGTCAGTGACACTGGTCTGTAGTTTAATGCTACGTGACTGTTCCTTTTTTTTAAAATTTGGGACTACGTTTGTGTCTTCCATACCTCAGATAGTCGCCCTGTTTCGATAGATGTGCTGAAGATTGTTGTTAGTGGTACACAGAGCGCCTCTGCTCCCTCTAAGAGGACCCACACAGAGATACTATCAGGCCCCATCGCCTTTGAGATATCTAGTTCGCTTGGCAGCCTCTTCACCTCATCCTCGGATGCATGTATCTTGTGCAGCACTTGTTGCTGTATCCCACCTCCCAGTCTTTCTGGAGACCTTTCTGTCTCCACTGTGAATACTTCTCTGAATCTCATGTTGAGCTCCTCACAAACTTCAATGTCGTCTCTTGTAAACTCCCCTCCTTCCTTCCTCAGCCTGATTACCTGGCCTTTCACTGTTGTTTTCTTCCTGATGTGATTGTTCAACTGCTTCGGTTAAGAATTGACTCTCGCTGCTATGTCAGTTTCATATTGTCGTTGGACCTCCCTTCTTACCTGTGCATATTCTCCTGGGTCCTTTGGGTTCTATACTTCTTCCATTCTCTAGCTCACTTGCTTTTAGCCTCTCTACATCTATGGGTGAACCAACGGCTCGTCCTGGCCATTTCATTATATCTGTTGTGTTTGGGAACAACCCACTCCTCCGCTTCCTTGCATATTGTTGTCACATATTCCACCATCTCATTTACTGATTTCCCTGCCAGTTCTTGTTCTCACTGAACATCGTGCAGGAAGTTTCTCATGCCTGTGTAGTCCCCTCTCTTGTAGTTTGGCTTCATTCGTCCTGCCCTTCCTGCCTTCTTTTCCACTTGTAACTCTATGTGATGTTCTCAATATCTGCACTACTCAAGGTGCATATTAAGTACAGTCTTGTTGGTTCATCCTCTCTCCTCTCTCTGGTAGTGTCCCTAACGTGTTGATGAATGAGGTTTTCCAGTATCACCTCCAACATCTTAACCCTCCACATTTCTGGGCCCCCATGTGGCTCCAGGTTTCCCCAGTCGATTTCTTTATGATTGAAGTTACCCACAACCAGTAGCTTTGCCCTGCCCACATGGGCCCTTCTGGCCACTTCAGCCAGTGTGTCAACCATCTCTTTGTTACTCTCATCATATTCTTGTCCTGGCTTTTTGCTATTGTGTGGTGGGTTATACATCGCTGTAATCGCAGTCACCACCTTGGGACCTCCGGTCTAAGTGTTCCTATTATGTAGTCTCTTCCTTCTCCTCTGTCTCCTCTCTCCAACTCCTCAAAATCCCATTGGTTTTTGATGAGCAGTGAAACTCATCTATTCCCCTTGTTGCCTGTCTTTCCACAGGATTTATATCTAGTTGGAAAATGGCTATTGTTATCATTCCTGAGAGCTTGGTTTCTGTGAGGGCTATGATGTCTGGTGATGCCTCTGTGATTCTTTCGTGCCACTCCTCCCATTTATTTGTTATTCCATCAGCGTTGGTGTACCATACCTTCAGTTTCCTCTTCAACACTTTATTCTAGGGGTTTTGTGGGGGTGGTGGGCCTGGCAGGGTGCTAGGGGATTCAACTGCGTATTATGGGGTGGGAGCCGTGAGTGTGGGGTGTGGTTTGTGTTGGGATAATGTGTTTGACTACATGGTTCTGAGTGTGGTTCTATTGGTTTTTGCACACTTTGCTCCACTCGACTCTGGTTGTTCACTGCTGACTCTAGCTTTCTCTCTCTTTCTTGTCCCTTTCGTCTCTGTGTCCTTTCTCTCAGCTGTTGGTATTCTGTTATCATTCAGTTGCAGTCTAGGAATGCCCTCTGTTATTTTATTGATTCCCTTAGCCTTGGTTTCTCCTGTGCCGCACTGTTTCTTTCTTGAAAATCAGTCTGACTGGTCAATTTCTCTCCTTCGAGTAACCCCCTATTCTCTGAAAATTTATTAGCTCGGACATATCCTCCTTTCCTGTTCATTTGATGATATTTTCAATCTCTAGTTTTTCTTTCTTCCGTCTTTGTTCATACATCCTTTCTTCGCTTTCCTGAAGCCCATAGATGAAGATTGACCTCTCCCTCTCCTCTTCCCATCGCATTTTCCTCTGGTCTCAGGGTCCCATTTATACATAGCCATCACCTCCTTTTTTATTTCCTGTACCTTCTGGTGGCTTGTTCATGGCTCTGCATGGCTGTCTCCTTCTGCGCTCCCCTCATATACTGCAGTCCTTGTGCCCAACAGTACACCCCCTTCATTCCTCGACCTTTCCTGGTGGACTGTTAGGCCTCGGTGTAAGTTTTGTCTCCTTCCTTCCATTTGGACCCCTCGTATAATATTGGTGTACTTGATCCAGATGCCATGGCCTCTGATTATTTTCCCTATATCTCGGTTCAGCATATTTACTTCATCTTCTAGGGCTCATATCTTGGCTTTTGCAGCTTCAGCTCACAACTCTCACCTCTTCTCTGCCTCCATCCTCTTCGCCATTCCCGCAGTAAGCTCGCCTAGTTTGTTTTCGACACAGTTGGTTCATCTTTTCGCATAGCTCTTCCATCCACTTTTCCTTCCCATGCCCATCTTCCTCTTATTCCCTGAGTCTCCGACTTCCCCTATAAGGCCCCATTTTCTATGTTATTGTGTGTGTGTGTGTACTCACCTAATTGTACTCACATAATTGTGGTTGCAGGGGTCAAGACTCAGCTCCTGGCCCTGCCTCTTCACTGTCCGCTACTGGGTCTCTGCTCTCCCTGTTCCATGAGCTTTATCATACCTCGTCTTAAAACTATGTATGGTTCTTGCCTCCACTATATCTTTCTTTAGACTATTCCACTTCCTGACTACTCTGTGGCTGAAGAAATGCTTCCTAACATCCCTTTGACTCATCTGAGTCTTCAGCTTCCAGTTGTGTCACCTTGTTTCTGTGTTCCCTCTCTGGAACATCCTGTCACTGTCTACCTTGTCGATTCCCCGCAGTATTTTGTATGTCGTTATCATGTCTCCTCTGACCCTTCTTTCCTCCAGTGTTGTTAGTCCTATTTCCCTCAACCTTTCTTCATAGGACAGACCCCTGAGTTGTGGAACTAACCTTGTCGCAAACCTTTGCACTTTCTCTAGTTTATTTACGTGCTTGATCAGGTGTGGGTTCCAGACTGGTGCTGCATATTCTAGTATGGGCCTGATGTACACGGTGTACAGTGTCTTGAACGATTCCTTGTTAAGGTAACAGAACGCTAATCTTAGGTTTGCCAGTCGCCCATATGCTGCCGCAGTTATCTGGTTGATGTGTGCCTCCGGAGACGTGCTTGGCGTTATACTCACCCCGAGATCTTTCTCCTTTGCCGAGGTTTGTAGTCTTTGTCCGCCTAGCCTGTACTCTGTCAGCGGTATTCTTTGCCCTTCTCCGATCTTCATGACTTTGCATTTGGTGGGATTGAATTCGAGAAGCCAGTTGCTAGACCAGATGTCAAGCTTGTCCAGGTCTGTTTGAAGTCCTGCTTGGTCCTCCTCCGATGTGATTCTCCTCATTAATTTCACATCATCTGCGAACAGAGACACTTCTGAGTCTATCCCATCCGTCATGTCATTTACATATAAAAAAATAACACTGGTCCTAGGACTAACCCCTGCGGTACGCCTATGCCGCTCATCACAGGTGCCCACTGTGATACCTCATCATGCACCATGACCCGTTGTTGCCTCCTGTGAGGTATTCCCTGATCCATTCTAGTGCCCTTCCTGTTATACATGCATGTTCTTCCAACTTCTTTACTAATCTCATGTGAGGAACTGTGTCGAAGGCCTTCCTGCAGTCCAGGAAAATGCAATCAACCCACCCTTCTCTCTCTTGCCTTACCTCTGTTACTTTATCATAGAACTCTAGGAGGTTTGTTACACAGGATTTGCCTTCCCGGAATCCATGCTGTCTGGTGTTTATTATCCTGTTCAGCTCAAGGTGCTCCACCATTCTTTTCCTGATGATTTTCTCCAGGACTTTGCACACTATACATGTAAGTGACACCGGTCTATAGTTTAGTGCCTCTTTTCTGTCTCCTTTTTTTAAAGATGGGGACTAAGTTGGCCTTCTTCCATACCTCAGGTATCTGCCCATTTTCAAGGGATGTGTTGAATATTATGGTAAGTGGCACACTCAGTACCTCAGCTCCTTCCCGAAGAACCCACGGGGAGATATTGTCCGGACCCATCACCTTTGAGGTATCAAGGTCACTGAGTAACTGCTTCACCTCCTCCTCAGTTGTGTGTATGCCCTCTAGCACTTGATACATCCCTTGTTGGTGATGCACCCCGTCCTGTCTACCCAGCTGCCTTCCTTCCTCCACTGTGAATACTTCCTTAAACCTCAAGTTGAGCTCCTTACATACCTCTTGATCGTGTGTGTGTGTGTGTGTGTGTGTGTGTGTGTACTCACCTATTTGTGGTTGCAGGGGTCGATACTCAGTTCCTGGCCCTGCCTTTTCACTGATCATTTTTAGGTCCTCTCTCTCAATGCTCCATGAGCTTTAACATACCTCATCTTAGATTTATGTATGGTTCCTGCCTCCATTACATCACTTGCCAGACTATTCCACTTCCTGACAACTCTATGTCTGAAGAAATACTTCCTAACAGCCCTTTGACTCATCTGAGTCTTCAATTTCCAATTGTGACCCCTTGTTTATGTGTCCCATCTCTGGAACATCCTGTGTCTGTCCACCTTATCTATTCCTTGCAGTATTTTGGATGTCGTTATCATGTCTCCCCTAACTCTCCTGTCCTCCTGTGTGGTGAAACCGATTTCCCTTAACCTTTCATCGTAGGACATTTCCCTTAGCTCTGGAACTATCCTTTGCACTTTCTCTAATTTCTTGACGTGCTTGACAAGGTGTGGGTTCCAAACTGGTGTCGCATACTCCAGTATGGGCCTGACGTACACGTTGTACAAACTCTTGAACTATTCCTTACTGATGTATCGGAACGCTATGTGTGTGTGTGTGTGTGTGTGTGTGTGTGTGTGTGTGTACTCACCTAGTTGTGGTTTAAGAGGTCGAGTCATAGCTCCTGGCCCCGCCTCTTTACTGGCCGCTACTGGGTCACTGGGACACTCTCCTTGCGCCATGTGCTTTATCGTACCTCTTCTTAAAGCTATGAATGGAACATGCCTCCACTACATCGCTTCCCAAACTATTCCACTTCCCGACCACTCTGTAACTGAAGAAATACTTCCTAACATCCCTGTGAGTCATCTGAGTCTTCAACTTCCAACTGTGTCCCCTTGTTGCTGTGTCCATCCCTGGAACATTCTGTCTCTGTTCACCTTGTCAATTCCTCTCAGTGTTTTATAGGTCGTTATTATGTCCTCCCTATCTCTCCTGTCCTTCAATGTCGTCAGGTCGATTTCTCTTAACCTCTCCTCGTAGGACATACCCCTTAGCTCCGGGACTAGTCTTGTTGCAAATCTTTGCACTTTCTCTAGCTTCTTTACGTGCTTGGTTAAGTGTGGGTTCCAAACTGGTGCTGCATACTCCAATATGGGCCTAACGTACACAGTGTACAGGGTACTGAACGATTCTTTATTAAGATGTTGTAACGCTGTTCTAAAGTTTGCTAGGAGCCCATATGCTGCCGCAGTTATTTGGTTAATGTGTGCCTCAGATGTGCCTTGTGTTATACTCACCCCAAGATATTTTTCCTTGACTGAGGTTTGTAGTCTCTGACCCCCTAGACTGTACTCCGTCTGCGGTCTTCTTTGTCCTTTCCCAATCTTCATGACTTGGCACTTGGTGGGGTTGAACTCCAGGATCCAATCGCTGGACCAGGCTTGTAGCCTGTCCAGATCCCTTTGTACTTCTGCCTGGTCCTCGCCCGATTGAATTCTTTTCATCAACTTCACATCATCTGCAAACAGGGACACTTCGGAGTCTATTCCTTCCGTCATGTCGTTCACAAATACCAGAAACAGCACCGGTCCTAGGACTGACCCCTGTGGAACCTCACTCGTCACCGGCGCCCACTCTGACACCTCGCCACGAACCATGACTCGCTGCTGTCATGCTGACAGGAATTCCCTGATCCATTGAAGTGCCTTCCTGTTATCCCTGCCTGGTCCTCCAGCTTCTGCACTAATCTCTTGCCTTCTGACAGTCCAAGAATATGCAATCTTCCCACCCCTCTCTCTCTTGTCATATTGCTGTCACCCTGTCGTAGAACTCCAGTAGGTTTGTGACACAGGATTTCCCGTCCGTGAAACCGTGTTGGACGTCATTGATAAGCTCATTTCTTTCTATGTGCTCCACCACTCTTTTCCTGATGATCTTCTCCATGACCTTGCATACTATAAATGTCAGTGGCACTGGTCTGTAGTTTAGTGCTACTTGCCTGTCTCCTTTTTTAAAAATTAGGACTAAATTTGCTGTCTTCCATAACTCGGGTAGTTGCCGTGTTTCGATAGATGTGTTGAAGATTGTTGTTAGGGATACACATAGTTCCTCTGCTCCCTCTCTCAGGACCCATGGAGAGATGTTATCCGGCCTCATCGCCTTTGAGGTATCTAGCTCGCTTAGCAGCCTCTTCACTTCCTCCTAAGTTGTGTGTATTGTATCAAGCACCTGATGGTGTACCCTACCTCTCCGCTTTCTTGACGCCTTTCTATCTCCTCTGTGAACACCTCTTTGAATCTCATGTTGAGCTCCTCACACACTTCGCGGTCATTTCTTGTGACCTTCCCTCCTTCCTCCCTCAGCCTGATTACCTGGTCCTTGAATGTTGTTCTCCTCCTGATGTGGCTGTACAACAGCTTTGGGTCAGATTTGGCTTTCGCTGCTGTCACTCTCGTATTGACTTTGGGCCTCCCTTCTTACCTGTGCATATTTCACAGTTTGTTTATTATATTTTTAGTTGGATTATGCTAAATTCAATTGCGCTTGTTACAATAAGGTTAGATAAGTTTTTTAAGGTTCTTATGGTACAAAATTATTAATATTTTATATTAAAAAAATATTAAAAAATAAGAGAAAATTTTAAAAAAGGACTTAATTTTAAATGAATTCTAGCTAATAGACCAATTTTACATATTCGGCATGATATCTTTTATATATATATATATATATATATATATATATATATATATATATATATATTATATATATATATATATATATATATATGTATATATGACGTGCCGATTAGGTAAAACTTTCGATTTTGGCTTAAATAGCAACGCTCTTCTTGCCATATAAGACAAGCGAAAATTTGTGTATACAATAATTTCGCAAAAATCGTTCTGAACCTAAAGAAAAAAATATATTTTATTGTGTTTGTTTATTATTAAATTAATTATTTTTTTTTACATTAACATAAATGAAAAAAAATATATCTTTAAACGTATAAGAATTTTTTTTAGAAAGGACTTAATTTTAAATGAGTTCTTGCTAATTTACCAGTTTTACCTAATCTGCACGACATATATATATATATATATATATATATATATATATATATATATATATATATATATATATATATATATATATATATATATATATATATATATATATATTTGAAATTTCGAAAAAGAGTCTTGAACCCTCACTCCAAAAAGTCTTTCTCTCTTTGTATCTAGTTCGTTCTTCCTTGCCTTCGTTCTTGCGTCTGTCACTTACTTTTGTTTCTTTCTGCCCCATGTCACTTTTCTCCTTCAGGATTTTCTAAATTTTTCTTCGTTTATGCTTCTCTTAGTTTTGTCTGCATTCCCCTGTGCTTTATTTCGGACCCAGCAGAGTTTTTTTCCTTCCATGTTTTTTCCAGCTATTTGACCTTCCGTCTTCCTTCCAAGGACTGTTTCTCATCTTTTAATGACCATCTTTCTTTTTTTTTCATCCCAGCTCTCTCTCTTATCGATTCTTTCTTTTCTCGCTCACAAGGCAGCTCTGGTGCAGTGCTCCTGATTCAAGGAACTGAAGTTCTCCTCTATTTTCTGGGATCAAACGTAATTTACCTCACATTCCCCAGGCACTGAATGGTTTTTCATACTAATACTACTACTAATAATAATAATTATTATATTTATTATTATTATTAATTGCTAATAATAGAAGTAATAATGACAATAATAAAATAATAATAATAATAATAATAATAATAATAATAATAATAATAATAATAATAATAATAATAATAATAATAATAATAAATAATAATAATAATAATAATAATAATAATAATAATAATAATAATAATAATAATATGAAACAGTAGAAGATAGAAGAAGAAGAAGAAGAAGAAGAAGAAGAAGAAGAAGAAGAAGAAGAAGAAGAAGAAGAAGAAGAAGAAGAAGAAGAAGAAGAAGAAGGAAAACAAAATCTTATTCTTTCTACACTATGGCTCGTGAGATAACCATACTATGATTCGTGACACGAACACTGGTTCGTGACTCCAACAAAATACGGTTCGTGAAACCAGAACACCACAGCCTGTGACCAGCACACTATATGGACCGTGAGGGAAGCACTACGGTCCGTGAGTCAAACACATCACGGACCGTCAGACTATTATACAAAGGCCCGTGAACCTAGCAGACCATAAGATTAGCACAGACCATGAGATCATCACACCATAGATCGCCAGACCAACATACAATGGTCCGTCAGCCTAACACGCCACGGACCGAGAGACCAGCAAACCCCGGACAAAGGTTCGACCTTACTGATAATAAAGTAACGACTTTCTTCCCCCTCCTCCTCCTTCCCTCCTCCTTTTACTCGTCACTGCCGCCCCTGCCAGTTTAGACCTGATGGCCACTGACACATCAATTACAAGTTATACCTGGCTCTCTTTATCGCGACGTTTTCCCCTCTTCTTCCCTCTCCCTCGGAGTTTCTCTTTCTTCTCTCTCTCTCTCTCTCTCTCTCTCTCTCTCTCTCTCTCTCTCTCTCTCTCTCTCTCTCTCTCTCTCTTTATTTACGAGCTAAGAACTGTTACCTACATCACCATATTTAAAAGTCTTTTTATTGTTATGAAATATACAAATAGGGATCAGGATGAAGTGGGAGCCATCAGTAGGCCAGCGATTTCATTTGGTCAATAATAATACAGTGAAACCTCGGTACTCGAACAGCTCCGTACTCGAACGCTTTCAGTAAAAAAAAATCACTCGATAGTCGACCGTTTGCTCGGCACTCGACCAAACAAACACGACCTGCCAGAACATGTGCGTCAGTCTCCCGCAGCTGTCGCTCAGTCTAAAACTCCGCTTAATTTCACTGTAAACTATTTCGTGTTTCTTCGTTGTTGTTGTTGTTTTTTTATTCGTATAAATAAGTCACCATGGGGCCTGAGAAGATTAGTGATAACAGCCAACCAAAAAGAAAATTGGTTAGAGTGTGTTTGCCCTGATGCAAACACCGCCTCCGCCTCTCCATATAATATGCCTTTTATTGTTAATTTCGGTGTCTTTATTGTGCTTCTAGGTTATCTATTGTGTTTCTGAAATCAAGTTGGAATAAATGTGATAGATAGATAAACTTTATTACTAATATTAGAGTAATTTCACAACATTGTATTCACACCAAGGCTAGTTAGTATCCGGCTATCAAGACAACTCGTCAGATACTGAATGCTCCTTCTGCTGGCCCCCTCCCTCTCTTTCCTATAGCTCTTCCCACTTTGGGTTCCTCTTATATTACGCTTGATTTGCATTTTAATTTTTTATTGACACAAAAAAAAAAATAAGAATTACTGTTATACAGACCTCTGCATTATTGAAAAAAAGAGTATAAATAACATCAGCGCATTTGTGAAAGCATATTAAACCCACCAGTTGACGTGCATTGGAAGTGTAACGTGATTTGTTTACCTTTGAACATCAGCAAAAATCGAACATTTCCGCTACTTTGAGCTAAATTTCAAGGTACGTTTAGTCTGTAAACCATTCAAAATCATCTCTATTTCTGTAATATATCTTTCATTCTATCAAATGAGACTAAGAAAACGAGAATACAGGCATAAATACTATACGAAAATACACCACAAATTCGCTGTAAGTGTATTTTTTGAGGGTCTAAAACGGATTAATCTAATTTACATTATTCCATATGGGAAAAATTCGTTCGGTACTCGAACAGATCGGCACTCAAACAGCCTTATGGAACGAATTAAGATCGAGTACCGAGGTTCCACTGTACAGCATAACGACATCATTTGGTTAACTGACCAAATTATGCCGTTATGATGTACGAATATGTTTCAGACACGCGTCATCCTAGGAATAAATGATCTCAGATGAAGTGATGTTCTGGATAAGTATACAGCCAGAGTGTAGTTGCTGTTTGCTACTCTTCTTGTTGTGTAGACACACACACACACACACCTCTCTCTCTCTCTCTCTCTCTCTCTCTCTCTCTCTCTCTCTCTCTCTCTCTCTCTCTCTCTCTCTCTCTCTCTCTCTCTCTATCTATCTATCTATCTCTCTCTCCCTCTCTCTCTCTCTCCACCTCAGTCCCACAGGTCATATAACTAACACGCTAATACTACTCTAAAAGACAACGACCATGAGGGCTTGACCTCCGTTCCTATGGTCATGTAGTAAGCTCGCTACAACTACACAAATAGGATGCGACAAAGTGAGAAAAATAATAGCAAGAGCGACTAAAGTAATGCGGTCATTATGTAATTAAACTTAAGGTCTTCAGAAACTTACATTTTTTCTGGTGAGGACGGACAGTCTACAAGGATACGTAATTTAGAAATTTAAGATATTAAATTATTATTATTATGATTATTATTGAATAATTAGTATAAATTTTAAATCATTATTCGCATAAAGGAATTATTATTATTATTATTATTATTATTATTATTATTATTATTATTATTATTATTATTATTATTATTAATTGCTGTGGTATTAGAGATTTCATATATCAAGATGTTTTCTCATCCATCTTTGTTTCTGAAAGCAATGTACGGTGGAATGCGAGAAGAGCCGGTAGAGAACCTTCTGCTTTTTACCTTGCTTTAATCAGTCTAATTGGTCTTACATATATTACAACGGAAGTTTAGTATTATTAGTACAGGACAACGTTATAGATGTAAAAGTCTTGTGGTCTTCCTATCTGCCCAGCAGTTCAGTAGTGCGCACTTCGTTACACTCAGGTGTGGTTATAATGACTCGATCGCCGTGAGTTCAAGTCCCACCCGAACTATTGTAGGAATTGAGAGCAGCTCTTGGTCCTTTCTCTTAATATGCCTACTTTTAACATTATTTGTTTTTGTCTCGATGGTCTTTCATATTTCTCCTGAAAATTGTACTGATGTGTTGTGGGGTTCTTTGCATAGATTTGGTAATATAATTAAGGATGAGCTTGGTTGATGGTAGCGTTTAATGAAGCGTTGGATATATGGGATCTTCATAAAAGTTCTTCAGTTCAGTTCATAGGTTCATTCACCGTACATACATTGCCCACGCTGTTCCTTCTGAATTTTCACTTAACTTCAGCCACTTGTGCAATACTGTTTCGAAGGCTTTCTTATGGGAGATCCAGCCTACCCATCCCTATCTTTGCTGCAATATTTTTTTAGACAGGAACTGCAATCTATGAATTTCTGAGGGTTGTATTTTATGTGTCCGTTCCTCTCTAGTTGCTCCAGTATTTTCCATATTTTTCCTTTTCCCATTGTAAATATGTTCGTCAGCAAAACTGGTCCATTATAAAGTGCTTCTAGTTTTGCTTTATTTTTAAATATTGGAGCAACTTCCAGTTTTCTAGATGTCTGGAATTTGCCCCGTTTTAATTAACATATTTTAAATTCTAATAACAATATCAACAGTTTCTCTGTTTTAACTGAATATAATTTACATAGTAGCCATTTCGCTTCTTCATTTGTCATTGTAATATCCTCTTGTCACTGTAATTCATTCCTTAATGGCATCTTGTCTGCTTCCTGGGAGAATACCTCACTGGACTATACGTTCAATTCGTTCCTGGGCCTCCTTGTGGCTCCAGGTTTTCCCCGTCAATTTCTTTGTGATGAAAGTTACCCACAATAGTAGCTTTGATCTGTCCACATGGACCCTTCGAGCTACTTCAGCCAGTGTGTCAACCATCGCTTTGTTACTCTAATCATATTTTTACCTTGGCCTCCTGCTATTTTGTGGTGGGATATACATCACTGCAATTACCACCTTGGAACCTCCAGAATGAAGTGCTCCAATTAAATATATATATATATATATATATAGTGTGTGCGTGTGTGTGTGTACTCACCTAGTTGTACTCACCCAGTTGTGGTTGCAGGGGTCAATTCACAGCTCCTGGCCCCGCATCTTCACTTACCGCTGCTCGGTCACTCTACCCGCTCCATGAGCTTTATCATACCTCTCCTTAAAGCTATGTATGGATCCTGCCTCCACTACATCACTTCCCAGACTATTCCACTTCCTGACAACTCTGTGACTGAAGAAATACTTGCTAACATCCCTGTTGTTCATCTGAGTCTTCAGCTTCCAACTGTGACCCCTTGTTGCTGTGTCCCATCTCTGTAACATTCTGTCTCTGTCCTCCTTGTCGATTCCTCTCAGTATTTTATATGTCGTTATCATATCCCCTCTATTTATCCTGTCTTCCAGTGTCGTCAGGTCGATTTTCCTTAATCTCTCCTCGTAGGACATACCCCTTAGCTCCGGGACAAGTCTTGTTGCAAACCTTTGCACTTTCTCTAGTTTCGTTACATGCTTGGCTAGGTGAGGGTTCCAAACTGGCGCTGCATACTCTAATATGGGCCTAACGTACACAGTGTACAAGGTTCTGAATGACTCCTTATTAAGATGTTGGAATACTGTTCTTAGGTTTGCTAGGAGCCCGTATGCTGCAGCAGTTATTTAGTTGATGTGCGCCTCAGATGTGCCCGGTGTTTTTCTCAACCCAATATCCTTTTCCTTGTGTGAGATTTGTAGGTTCTGGCCCCCCCTAGACTGTACTCCGTCTGTGGTCTTCTTTGCCTTTCCCTAATCTTCATGACTTTGCACTTGGTTGGGTTGAACTCCAGGAGCCAATTGCTGGACCAGGCTTGCAGCCTCTCCAGATCCCTTTGTAGTTCTGCCTGGTCCTCGTCCGATTGAATTCTTCTCATCAACTTCACATCATCTGCAAACAAGGACACTTCGGAGTCTATTCTTTACGTCATGTGTGTGTGTGTGTATGTGTGTGTGTATGTGTGTGTGTATACGTTTCAGATTTTTTTTATTTCAACCAGCGGACGAAACACGCAACCAGAAGCAAATTATAAAAAGAGGCAAAAATCATATTTTTCCATTAGTTCAATTTATGGCGTCGAGAGCGTTGGTGGTGACTGGTCAAGATGAACACATTTGCCTCGAGAAATATTTTTTTAATTTACAAACCCCATACCAAGACTCCCTTACACCTGCTTACACTGCCCCAATTTATCCCAGAACGATATTAAATTGGTTGTTAGACTATGAAAGATGGCACCCTTCACACACACACACACACACACACACACATACACACACACACACACACACACACAAACACACACAGGTTTACTTGGAAGGCCCTGTATTAGAGACTCAGTGTGAATGCAGTCGCGAATGTTTTTTTTTTTTATACTAGAGATCAAATGTAAGTATCAAGCTAGTTTATATAAGTCAATCCGAAGCTGAGAAACATGTCCACGAACAAGAACTCACTCAGTAAGAAATGGTTTAAAATTATCCACAAAAATGAAGTAGGTTTCAGGTAAGTGTAGTAGAAGTAGAATATATTAACGAAGAAACGTTTTGCCACAAATGGCTTCTTCGGGATTGAGGAAGCCGTCAGTGGCGAAACGTTTCCTCAATGAAATATCCTAATTCTTCGTGTTTGTCTTGTTTCGCTTAGAAGACATAGTTGATAATGGTTATCGACTACGCACACGCAATCGTTTCGATCATAGGTTTAAAGACAGGTCCTGGAGCTAGAATTCTTCTGCCCCCAAACTAAACCAGGTGAGTACAGTTGAGTAAACTTAAGAAGTTAAACCATGCGAGTACAATTGAGAACGCTCACGCACCTAAACAAGGTGAGTACAACTGAATACAATCACTCATTTAAACAAGATGAATAATCCTTAACTCACGTAACTAAGTAAAGTGAGTACTAAGGATTACACTTATGCAGTTAAACAAGGTGAGTACAGTTAAGTACACTAACCCAACTAAACAAGATGAGTTCAACTTAGTATACTCACGGAACTAAACAACGTGAAAACCGTTGAATACTCTCAAGCCATTAAACAAGGTGAATACAATTGAGTGCACTGACGCAACTAAAAAACTTAAGTACCATTGTATACAGGTAACTAAGCAAGGTATAATTGAGTTCACTCACACGACCTAAAAAGGTGAGCGAAAATGATTACAATGAGTACAATTCAGCTTGTTCACGCAAGTTAATAGAGTACAAACCATACCACGGGTGAGGTTCGAACCCGCGGTCAGAGAGTCTCAAAACTTCATCGTGTCATTACGATTTCGTGAGTCGAGTTAATAGAGTACAATTGAGTACACTCACGCAATTAAATAAGTTGAGGAAAATTGAGTACATTTTTGCAAATGAACAAGTTAAGCACTACTGAATACACTCACGCAACCAAACAAGGTGAGTACACTCAAGCAATTAAACAGAGTACAATTAAGTTGACTAACGTAGCTAAATGAGTACAACTGAATACACTCACGCAGCTAAACATAGTGAGTACTAATGAGTACACTCACGCAACTAATCAAGGTAAATACTAGGAGAGTACTAATCAGTACACTCACGCAATCAAACAAAGTGAATACGAGGGGAGTACTAATGAATACACTCATGCATTTAAACAAGGTAAGAACATTTTTCACAATGGTTTCATAAATGTGTCTTGACTTTATGCGTTATAGGAAAAAGAAATAATTTAAACTCACAGTCTTTCACCACATGTCAGGAGCTCTTTATTTACCCCCAGGAAAGATCTGGAATTAAGCCAGAACTTTGCCGTTATTCTTTTTAGTTTGCATGTGTACCACGAAGGGATGTGTACGTTACCCGTGTGTTGTGAAGGGTAGTACGTTACCCGTGTGTTGTGAAGGGTAGTACGTTACCTGTGTGCAGTGAAGGGTAGTACGTTACCCGTGTGTTGTGAAGGGTAGTACGTTACCCGTGTGTTGTGAAGGGTAGTACGTTAACCGTGTGCTGTGAGGGGTAGTACGTTACCCGTGTGTTGTGAAGGGTAGTACGTTACCTGTGTGCAGTGAAGGGTAGTACGTTACCCGTGTGTTGTGAAGGGTAGTACGTTACCCGTGTGTTGTGAAGGGTAGTACGTAACCCGTGTGCTGTGAAGGGTAGTATGTTACCCGTGTGCTGTGAAGGGTAGTACGTTACCCGTGTGCTGTGAAGGGTAGTACGTTACCCGTGTGCTGTGAGGGGTAGTACGTAACCCGTGTGCTGTGAGGGGTAGTACGTTACCCGTGTGCTGTGAGGGGTAGTACGTTACCCGTGTGCTGTGAAGGGTAGTACGTTACCCGTGTGCTGTGAAGGGTAGTACGTTACCCGTGTGCTGTGAGGGGTAGTACGTTACCCGTGTGCTGTGAGGGGTAGTACGTAACCCGTGTGCTGTGAGGGGTAGTACGTTACCCGTGTGCTGTGAAGGGTAGTACGTTACCCGTGTGCTGTGAAGGGTAGTATGTTACCCGTGTGCTGTGAAGGGTAGTACGTTACCCGTGTGCTGTGAAGGGTAGTACGTTACCCGTGTGCTGTGAGGGGTAGTACGTAACCCGTGTGCTGTGAGGGGTAGTACGTTACCCGTGTGCTTTGAAGGGTAGTACGTTACCCGTGTGCTGTGAAGGGCAGTAAGTGAGTACGTTTCCTGTGTGTTGTTTCCTGTGTGTTGTTTCCAGTGTGTTGTTCCCCGTATGTTTAGAAAGGAAGTATGTATGTTTCTCGTGTGTTGTTTCCTGTGTGTTGTTTCCCGTGTGTTGTGTCCTGTGTGTTGTTTCCCGTGTGTTGTTTCCTGTGTGTTGTTTCATGTGTGTTGTTTCCCGTGTGTTGTTTCCCGTGTGTTGTTTCCTGTGTGTTGTTTCCCGTGTGTTGTTTCCGTGTGTTGTTTCTCTGTGGTTGTTTCATGTGTGTTGTTCCGTGTGTTGTTTCCGTGTGTTGTTTCCTGGTGTGTTGTTTCCTGGTGTGTTGTTTCCAGGTGTGTTGTTTCCAGATGTGTTGTTTCCTGGTGTGTTGTTTCCTGGTGTGTTGTTTCCAGGTGTGTTGTTTCCATGTGTGTTGTTTCCTGGTGTGTTGTTTCCTGGTGTGTTGTTTCCTGGTGTGTTGTTTCCAGGTGTGTTGTTTCTTCTTTCGTGTGTTGTTTCCGTGTGTGTTTCCTGTGGTTGTTCCCGTGTGTTGTTTCCCGTGTGTTGTTTCCTGTGTGTTGTTTCATGTGTGTTGTTTCGTGTGTTGTTTCTGTGTTTGTTTCCTGTGTGTTGTTTCCCGTGTGTTGTTTCCGTGTGTTGTTTCCGTGTGTTGTTTCCTTGTGTTGTTTCCGTGTGTTGTTTCTGTGTGTTGTTTCCTGTGTTGTTGGTTTCTGTGTTTTTGTTTCCCGTGTGTTGTTTCCCGGTGTTGTTTCGTGTGTTGTTTCCAGGTGTGTTGTTTCCAGGTGTGTTGTTTCCAGGTGTGTTGTTTCCAGGTGTGTTGTTTCCAGGTGTGTTGTTTCCAGGTGTGTTGTTTCCAGGTGTGTTGTTTCCAGGTGTGTTGTTTCCTGTGTTGTTCCGTGTGTTTTCCGTGTGTTGTTTCCTGTGTGTTGTTTCCGTGGTTGTTTCCGTGTGTTGTTTCCGTGGTTGTTTCTGTGTGTTGAGTTGTTTTCCATGTGTGTTGTTTCCAGGTGTGTTGTTTCCTGGTGTGTTGTTTCCAGGTGTGTTGTTTCCAGGTGTGTTGTTTCCAGGTGTGTTGTTTCCAGGTGTGTTGTTTCCTGGTGTGTTGTTTCCTGGTGTGTTGTTTCCTGGTGTGTTGTTTCCATGTGTGTTGTTTCCAGGTGTGTTGTTTCCTGGTGTGTTGTTTCCAGGTGTGTTGTTTCCAGGTGTGTTGTTTCCTGGTGTGTTGTTTCCAGGTGTGTTGTTTCCAGGTGTGTTGTTTCCTGGTGTGTTGTTTCCCGTGTGTTGTTTCCGTGTGTTGTTTCCTGTGTGTTGTTTCTGTGTGTTGTTTCCTGTGTGTTGTTTCCCGTTGTTGTTTCCGTGTGTTGTTTCCGTGTGTTGTTTCCGTGTGTTGTTTCCGTGTGTTGTTTCATGTGTGTTGTTTCCTGTGTGTTGTTTCCGTGTGTTGTTTCGTGTTGTCCGTGTGTTTCTCGTGTGTTGTTTCCGTGTGTTTCCGGTGTTGTTGTTTCCGTGTGTTGTTTCCTGTGTGTTGTTTCCGTGTGTTGTTTCCGTGTGTTTCGTGTTGTTTCCCGTGTGTTGTTTCTCGTGTTGTTTCCGTGTGTTGTTTCCTGTGTGTTGTTTCCGTGTGTTGTTCCGTGTGTTGTTTCCGTGTGTTGTTGTTTCCTGTGTGTTGTTTCCGTTGTTGTTTCCCTGTGGTTGTTTCTGTGTGTTGTTTATGTGTGTTGTTTCCTGTGTGTTGTTTCCGTGTGTTGTTTCCTGTGTGTTGTTTCCGTGTGTTGTTTCCGTTGTTGTTTCCGTTGTTGTCCGTGTGTTGTTTCCGTGTGTTGTTTCCGTGTGTTGTTTCCTGTGTTTTTCCGTGTGTTGTTTCTCGTGAGTTGTTTCATGTGTGTTGTTTCCTGTGTGTTGTTTCCTGTGTGTTGTTTCCCGTGTGTTGTTTCCTGTGTGTTGTTTCCGGTGTGTTGTTTCCGTGTGTTGTTTCCCGTGTGTTGTTTCCTGTGTGTTGTTTCCGTGTGTTGTTTCTGTGTGTTGTTTCTGTGTGTTGTTTCCGTGTGTTGTTTCCTGTGTTTGTTTCCGTGTGTTGTTTCCGTGTGTTGTTTCCTGTGTGTGTTTCTGTAGTTGTTTCCTGTGTGTTGTTTCTGTGTGTTGTTTCCTGTGTGTTGTTTCCTGTGTGTTGTTTCCGTGTGTTGTTTCCTGTGTGTTGTTCCGTGTGTTGTTTCCGTGTGTTGTTTCCCGTGTGTTGTTTCCGTGGTTGTTTCCGTGTGTTGTTTCCCGTGTGTTGTTTCACTGTGTGTTGTTTCCTGTGTGTTGTTTCCCGTGTGTTGTTTCCCGTGTGTTGTTTCCCGTGTGTTGTTTCCTGTGTGTTGTTTCCCGTGTGTTGTTTCCCGTGTGTTGTTTCTCGTGTGTTGTTTCATGTGTGTTGTTTCCTGTGTGTTGTTTCCTGTGTGTTGTTTCCCGTGTGTTGTTTCCCGTGTGTTGTTTCCTGTGTGTTGTTTCCGTGTGTTTTCCCGTGTGTTGTTTCCGTGTGTTGTTTCCGTGTGTTGTTTCCGTGTGTTGTTTCCTGTGTGTTGTTTCCGTTGTTTTTCCGTGTGTTGTTTCCCGTGTGTTGTTTCCTGTGTGTTGTTTCCGGTGTGTTGTTTCCGTGTTGTTTCTTGTTGTTTCCGTGTGTTGTTTCCGTGTGTTGTTTCCGTGTGTTGTTTCCTGTGTGTTGTTTCCGTGTGTTGTTTTTCGTGTGTTGTTTCCGTGTGTTGTTTCCTGTTGTTGTTTCCTGTGTTGTTTCCTGTGAGTTGTTTTCCTGTGGTTGTTTCCCGAGTGTTGTTTCCCGTGTGTTGTTTCTCGTGTGTTGTTTCCTGTGTGTTGTTTCCCGTGTGTTGTTTCCTGTGTTGTTTCCTGTGTGTTGTTTCCCGTGTGTTGTTTCCTGTGTGTTGTTTCCTGTGTGTTGTTTCTGTGTGTTGTTTCTGTGTGTTGTTTCCTGTGTGTTGTTTCCTGTGTGTTGTTCCTGTGTGTTGTTTCCTGTGTGTTGTTTCCTGTGAGTTGTTTCGTGTGTGTTGTTTACTGTGTGTTGTTTCCTGTGTGTTGTTTCCCGTGTGTTGTTTCCTGTGTGTTGTTTCCCGTGTGTTGTTTCCTGTGTGTTGTTTCCTGTGTGTTGTTTCCTGTGTGTTGTTTCCCGTGTGTTGTTTCCTGTGTGTTGTTTCCTGTGTGTTGTTTCCTGTGTGTTGTTTCCTGTGAGTTGTTTCTTGTGTGTTGTTTCCTGTGTGTTGTTTCCCGTGTGTTGTTTCCCGTGTGTTGTTTCCTGTGTGTTGTTTCCGGTGTGTTGTTTCCCGTGTGTTGTTTCCTGTGTGTTGTTTCCGGTGTGTTGTTTCCGTGTGTTGTTTCTGTGTGTTGTTTCCTGTGTGTTGTTTCCCGTGTGTTGTTTCCGGTGTTTTGTTTCCCGTGTGTTGTTTCCGTGTGTTGTTTCCGTGTGTTGTTTCCTGTGTGTTGTTTCCTGTGTGTTGTTTCCTGTTGCTGGTTGTTTCCGTGTGTTGTTTCCTGTGTGTTGTTTCCTGTGTGTTGTTTCCTGTGTGTTGTTTCCCGTGTGTTGTTTCCCGTGTTTGTTTTCCTGTGTGTTGTTTCCTGTGTGTTGTTTCCGTGTGTTGTTTCCTGTGTGTGTGTTTTTTCCCGTTGTGTTGTTTCCTGTGTGTTGTTTCCTGTGTGTTGTTTCCGTGTGTTGTTTCCTGTGTGTTGTTTCCCGTGTGTTGTTTCCTGTGTGTTGGTCCCTGTGTGTTTAGAAAGGAAGTATGTATTTTTCCCGTGTGTTGTTTCCTGTGTGTTGTTTCCTGTGTGTTGCTTCCCGTGTGTTGTTTCCTGTGTGTTATTTCCTGTGGTTTATTTCCTGTGTGTTGTTTCCTGTGTGATATTTCCTGTGTGTTGTTTCCTGTGTGATATTTCCTGTGTGTTGTTTCCTATGTTCTGGATGATTTTAAACTCACATTTGTAACGTTGTACCGCGGTAATGCGTGTGTTTACAATCGTACCCTTGTACTTAAGTTTATATAATTCCAGAATTTTGTATATCATAATTATGCTGTGCAAGTCCCACGTAAATTCCATCCTTTTCACTCATGTGTTTGTCTTACATGACTCACGCTATCGTAATGACACGATTGCGAACAAACTACGGTACGGTTGGATGAATCTTATTGTAGCCAGCTGACTCAGTGGCTGACGCGATGACCTGGAGTTTTACGACTTACTTGCCGGGAGTTCAATCCCCACCCGTACCGTGGTTTGTCTTACATATTTCTAAAACTACTTAAGGATTCAGCTTCAGTTGCCCTACTTGACAAAGTGTTCCACCATCGATGATTTTTGAACCAGCACTTCCTTACAACTTTTCTAAATCTAAACTGTTTCGATTTGAATTCATTACGTTGAACTTCTTCTTGGTTGGATGTCCCACAACCTATTTGTATCTTTATTAACGAAACACTTTGCCTGCTCTGCTGGCTTCAACAACAGAATACTGATGAATCACAATCCTGGAAACAGTAGACAACGTAAAGACGTAATCGGTCCCTTAGTTTTGATGGAAGACAAAGCGGACGAAGTGGAGAGGTGGTCCCTTTAAAATTCTGGAGACAGTAGGCGACGTAGAGAGACAGTTTGAGGTAATCATGGATGGAAGGACGTAAGTGCATTTACTTTGGACGTCTTTATTGGCCACTCCATTTGATACAAGAAACGGAGATAAAATAAATGAGACAAATGTGATCAGAGTAAGGCGATGAGGGTATCAAACGAGTTAGGTAAAGAAAAAATGGATATCACATTGGAGGGAGGAAGAAGTGAATGTGTTCAGATATTTGGGAGTTGACTTGTCAGCAGATGGGTTTATGAAGGATGAGGTTAACCATAGAACTGAAGGAAGAAAGGTGAGTGGTACATTCAGGTGTCTGTGGAGACAATAAACGTTATCCATGGAGGCAAAGAAAGAAATGTACGAGAGTATAGTGGTACCAACACTCTTGTATGGGTGTGAAACATGGGTTGTGAATGCTGCAGCGAGGAGGAGGCTGGATGAAGTGGAAATGTCGTGCCTAAGGGCAATGTGTGGTGTAAATATTATGCAGAGAATTCGTAGTGTGGAAATTAGGAGGCGGTGTGGAGTTACTAAAAGTATTAGCCATAGAGTTGAAGAGGGGTTGTTGAGTTAGTTTGGTCATTTAGAGAGGATGGAACAAAATATAAATATTTGAATGGTGTATAAAATGGTTTTGTGTGCAAGGGACTTGGACATGCAGCAGGCATGTGTGACAGTGTTAGAAAAGAGTGAATGGATACGGATGGATTTTGGGAACTGATGAGCTGTTGGAGTGTGAGCAGGGTAATATTTTGTGAAGGTATTCAGGAAAACCGGTTAGCCCGATTTGAGTCCTGGAGGTGAAAAGTATAATGCTCAACAGTAAAAATTATAGAATGATCTAACTTATTTAATTTAACAAGGAAATGGTTTATGTCTATATTTTTAGGAGGCATAAGACACAAAATATCATCAGCATATCTATACCACGAGCTCTATTAAGAAGGATTATCTTAAGGAATCTTCATGGTTGGGTAGAGTATCAGTTGGGTTTCACCGATTCGGGTGTTGTGACGTGACTCTGTGGTGTAGTCTTGCCCTTATGTGCCTTCCTATTGATGTTTCATTTTAATAGTTAGTTGATAATGTTTAGAAGTTACGAAAGTGCTTGGAATTTCACTATTTTTTCACAGTGGTTGTTCAGCATATTGTGATATCATCTGTTTACTGTGATCATAGATGTCGTGCTGAATAGGTAAAACTTACGATTTTGGCTTAAAGAGCAACGCTCTCCTTGCCGAATAAGGGAAGCGAAAACTTGTGTATGGAATAATTTCGCAAAAATCATACAGAATCTAAAAAAAAAATATATGCCATTGTGTTTGTTTATTATTAAATTATTATTAACTTATCTAAACTATATTTAGTTGGATTAGGCTAAATTAAATTGCTCTTGTTATAATAAGGTTAGATATGCTTTCTAAGGTTCTTTTGGTACAAAATTATTAAATTTTACATTAACATAAATTAAAAATATATATCTTTAAACGTATAAGAGAAAATTTAGAAAGGAGTTGGCGAACAGCTAACAATAGACGTTTTGGTCCAAGGCAGCCAGCCTTCAGGCAGGTGGCTTTCAGCTTTTCATCTCATCCCCTGCATGCAACGACCGACCAGAGATTTTTGCAATGTTTAGAATGCGCAGAACATACGAAATATTCATCAACACTAACCTCAGGTACGGGACCAGGTGTGGTACGGTGGTAGAGCACTCCTTTCCTTGTTCTAAAGGGCGTAGGTTCGAATCTTCTTCGCCCTGCCATTAGTGTTTGTGAATATATATATATATATATATATATATATATATATATATATATATATATATATATATATATATATATATATATATATATATATGTGTGTGTGTGTGTGTGTGTGTGTGTGTGTGTGTGTGTGTGTGTGTGTGGCAAGACAAGCCACGGTGGATGGAAATCTTCAGCTCAAATACTTACAGACGTCTCTATGTGTCGTCAGGAGTATACAATGTTGCAAGAGTAGCAACATAAGATATGAGAAGAATATATATATATATATATATATATATATATATATATATATATATATATATATATATATATACATATATTCATACATGCATAAAGAGAAAAGAGATCAATGGTGAAGATCAGGTGAAGCATCAGGTCGAAATAAATGGTATAAAATACCGACACAATGGAAAAATAAACACATAAGCAGTATAATGTGATCCTTTATTGACAACGTTTCGCCCACGCAGTGGGCTTTATCGAGTCACAGACAGATCTACCTGGAAAATGAGCAACATGGAGATATATATAGGTACAGTCAGGTGGAGAATGCTGGGTCAGGTGAGAAAGCTGCATGTGACAGTCTTAAAAGTAGTGTGATAGTTAAAAACATTGTGTGACTTATAGGACCTGCAGTGTACCATTCTTGAGTTCTAGGTGGGATAGCGTTGAAGAAGTTTCTTGGCAATAGGTTCAGCTATGTTGTAGAAGCCGTTGTTCTGGTTGAAGTTGTTGGATATACAGATGAGTGATGATTCTAGGATTCTTCGGTATTGCGTGTTGTCTTCTCTGGCGATGAGTCTTGCGTTTCTGTAGTTGATTAAATGGTTGTGTAAATTTCGGTGTTGAACACAGGCATTTCTTGAGTCGTCAGATCTGCCTGCGTACTGGTGTTCTGAAATGCGTGTTTGTAGGTATCTGGATGTTTCGCCAACGTATAATTTGCTGCAGCCATTACAAGGGATTGTGTATACCTGCCGTGGATTGAAGCTTTTCCTGTCTGTTACTGGTAATGTCCTTGATGGTGGTGGATGTGGAGGTGGATACTCGGAATGAGGTCTTAGAAAAATGTTGGAAACTTGTTTGGAAATGGAGTTGGTGGGAAGGACTATGTATCTCTTCTCAGCAGTGTCTTCTCTGGGTGTGTTGAAGATGTTTAATGCCCGTCGTCTGCAGTCTCTAATGAAGTGACGAGGATAGTGAAGTTTGGAAAAAACTTGTTCAATGAGTGAGCATTCTTCTTCAAGAACTCACTGCTGCAGATTCTGAGTGCGCGAGGAAAAAGCCTATAATTACACCACGTTTAATTTTGGTGTCGTGGTGAGAGTAGAAGTGGAGAAGATCGTGTTGATTGGTAGGTTTTCGATAGACTTTAAAACGAAGTTCATGGTCAGCTTTGCAGAGAAGAACATCAAGGAAAGGAAGAGTGTTGTCGACTTCTTCTTCTAGTGTAAACTGGATTGATGGCTCAACTTGGTTGATTTCGTGTTGGAGAGCTTGAATGTTGAAGCGTCTGGGAGTTATGATGAGAATGTCGTCAACATAACGAAGCCAGGTGACAGAAGAGGGAATAATAGTGGAAAATCGCTCGGCTTCCAAATGTTCCATATATAGGTTCGCAAGGACGGCACTAAGTGGCGATCCTATGGGTAGTCCAAAAGTTTGCTGAAAGAGGTGGTTTTCGAAAGAGAAACATGTAAAGCCAACACATAGTTCAACAAGGTCGATGAAATCGCTGGCTGGAAGAGGAAGATCAAGCGAGTCGTCAATTTTCCTGCGCAAGAGATCGATAGCTTGTGTAGTAGGTACTTTGGTGAATAGGGATGTTACATCAAGGCTGGAGAGTTTCTTGTTTCTGATGTTGATGTTGCGAATGCGATTGAGAAGGTCACCAGAGTGTTTGAGATGTGCTGGACTGATGGTGCCCAAAAGTTTGGAGAGGTGTTTAGCGAGAATTCCTGAGATTTGGTGGGGAGCACTGCCTATTCCCGAGGATATGGGCCTCAATGGGATACCTGGTTTGTGAGTTTTTGGCAGACCGTACATTCTGGCAGGTCTGGGGTTGCTGGGAATGGTGTGTAGAAGTTTCTTTCCTAGTTCTGATTCCCTCAGAATGCGGCGAGTCTTGTGAAGAAAAGTTTTGGTGATGTTGTCCACTTGATTAGTAGTGAGAGGTTTGTAGGTATCTGGGTCATTAAGTAGATTAAGCATTTTGTTCCTGTAATCCTGAAATTATTCAAAATCTTTCAACTCGTCCACTGTCAACCACAGAAACTGAAGCCCTCAGCTTAGGTCTCAAATTTGCAACAGGAATCACGAAACCAAAACAAGACCTCAATTTCATCGCTAAAAACTACAGACACAATGACTCCGATTTCCAAAAAGGCTATCTTCAAGGCATCATCTCAGCAGCCATCTCAACACACAGTACCCCAGTCATACCTCGACGTTACATCATTGCACTTAAAACTTTAGCAGAAGACACGACCATCAGGGTTACCACCGCTGATAAAGGAGGAACAAAATGCTTAACCTATATATGGAACCTATATATGGAACCTATATATGGAACCTATATATGGAACATTTGGAAGCCGAGCGATTTTCCACTATTATTCCCTCTTCTGTCACCTGGCTTCGTTATGTTGACGACATTCTCATCATAACTCCCAGACGCTTCAACGTTCAAGCTCTCCAACACGAACTCAACCAGGTTGAGCCATCAATCCAGTTTACACTAGAAGAAGAAGTCGACAACACTCTTCCTTTCCTTGATGTTCTTCTCTGCAAAGCTGACCATGAACTTCGTTTTAAAGTCTATCGAAAACCTACCAATCAACACGATCTTCTCCACTTCTACTCTCACCACGACCCCAAAATTAAACGTGGTGTAATTATAGGCTTTTTCCTGCGCGAAACTCAGAATCTGCAGCAGTGAGTTCCTTGAAGAAGAATGCTCACTCATTGAACAAGTTTTTTCCAAACTTCACTATCCTCGTCACTTCATTAGAGACTGCAGACGACGGGCATTAAACATCTTCAACACACCCAGAGAAGACACTGCTGAGAAGAGATACATAGTCCTTCCCACCAACTCCATTTCCAAACAAGTTTCCAACATTTTTCTAAGACCTCATTCCAGTATCCACCTCCACATCCACCACCATCAAGGACATTACCAGTAACAGACAGGAAAAGCTTCAATCCACGGCAGGGGTATCACAATCCCTTGTAATGGCTGCAGCAAATTATACGTTGGCGAAACATCCAGAGACCTCCAAACACGCATTTCAGAACACCAGTACGCAGGCAGATCTGACGACTCAAGAAATGCCTGTGTTCAACTACCAAAATTTACACAACCATTTAATCAACTACAGAAACGCAAGACTCATCGCCAGAGAAGACAACACGCAATACCGAAGAATCCTAGAATCATCACTCATCTGTATATCCAACAACTTCAACCAGAACAACGGCTTCTACAACATAGCTGAACCTATTGCCAAGAAACTTCTTCAACGCTATCCCACCTAGAACTCAAGAATGGTACACTGCAGGTCCTTTAAGCCACACAATGTTTTTAACTATCACACTACTTTTAAGACTGTCACATGCAGCTTTCTCCACCTGACCCAGCATTCTCCACCTGACTGTACCCTATATATATCTCCATGTTGCTCATTTTCCAGGTAGATCTGTCTGTGACTCGATAAAGCCCACTGCGTGGGCGAAACGTTGTCAATAAAGGATCACATTATACTGCTTATGTGTTTATTTTTCCATGAAGCATCAGGTCATCTAACAACCGTGTCACGTACCAGAAAGGAATGAGCGAGGATTAGTGCGTTATATGTGCAAGGATAGAAGCCCGATCTTTATCTATGGAGTTGGTTGAAGCAGTTAAGGATGCTTCAGTGCAGTGGCCCCTACCATTGTTAGATCCTCTGTTGAGTAGCTTTATTTTGTTCTTTGAATATGTGCAAGACACAAGCATTTTTGGTGTCGTCTTGGTTGCAAGTATTTTTGAGCTCATCATTTGGTTGGTCAAAAGGATCTTTCTTCCTGGTCGGGTCTCTGATGGAAGACTAGGCCATGGTGGTTGCGCAGATGTTGCTTATTGAAAGGATCTGTGTGGTGTTGGCCACCTCTCCTCCAGGTAAGGTTAGGAAGGTGGGTTTCTCGGTGGTGATATTGTTGTTAGAGTTGAGGATTTTCTTAGCTCTGTTTTTGCAGTCTTGCATGACGTAGAGAGGAAAGTGAAATCGTGTGAAGGCATTGGCAATGTACAGGAATTCTTCTAATAATTACGAATCATGATAATAATAATTACGAATTACGAGTCTCTAATACGGATAGCTCCAAGGAAAAAACTCATGACCATGCGCCTCTTGGTAGGAGAATCATAGTGAGAGAAGTAATGAGTAAGGTCATCTTTAGTTATTAGCTTGATGAAGACTATGAAAAAAAGGTTTTTTGTTTGATGACCTGCAGAGTAGACCATCTAGAACTTGTAGCTAGCATTCGTTTTCTTGTTCAAGAGTAAATTTGATAATAGGTTCGACGTTGTTCGTCTTATGAAAGTCTAGAATGTTGAGTCTTCGGGGAAATATGATCAAAATGGCATCAACATATCTGAGCCGTGAAATATTGTTGGTGGAATTATTGACAATATACAGTGGACCCCCGGTTTTCGCAATTAATTCGCTCCAGAATCCTGTTCAAGTGCCATTACCAAACGAATTTGTTCCCATAAGGAATAATGTAAATTAGATTAGTCCTTTTAGACCCCCAAAAATACACTTACAAAAGCACTTACATAATTGTTTAAGTTTGGAACAGTACGAAAACCGGGGGTCCACTGTACTAGATAAAAGGACATATGAGCAACTAATGAGACATTTTATTGTGAAGAGCGAAATATTGCCACAATAAATTGTTACAATAGTTGAGCATGTGTCCTTTTACATAACATATCTAAGCCATGTTACTGAATAAGGAATAATTTTGCGAAAAGCTTCAGTCTCTAAGTTTTCCTTAAAGATGTTGGCAAAAACTGTAATCAGCCTAAGTGTATGCACATGTATCCTTTCATCTATATTGTCGATATCATTATACTTTATTCATTCATTTAAGGTAATGTCTCTCAGCTTTGGTGGAAGACTAAGTAGATGAAGTGGAAAGGTAGTTTGAAAGACTGATTACTCAAACTACCTTTCCACTTCTACTTAATCTTCCACAAGACCGAGGGACTGATTACCTTAAAATTACTTCTCCACGACATCTACTGTCTCCATGCTTATGATACATATATATTCAACTGACTAAGCCTGCAACTTAGACGATACGTATCTTTAATAAG